>JACXSJ010000959.1:0-137676 GCA_014851325.1 Pentalonia nigronervosa | reverse complement strand
GTCATCAGTATTCGAATCAAAGTTACACTGATCCGTGGTTCACGGACGTGGCTACTTTGATAAGCGTAAACCGGCCTTAAGACTACAGTGAATGAATATAATAGTAATAAAAAAACTTACAGATTGTGGAGCGCAGGATGGCCCATAGAAGAAAAACACGCACAACAATAGAAAACGCAATCCTTTAATAGGTTACAAAATAGATAAGCACGAATAGTGCTTATATGATTATATAAAAACCGGCGATTGCGCCTATTACAATAACAATAATATCCACGAATAAATATAAGAAGAGTGGCGGTTCGCGCCCACGGCAATAATAATTTTAATGGCAAATCGCACAGCCACATGCCGAGCATCCGCGTTTGACACTACGGAACGGACTGGACAATTTTCGGCGGCTGTGCTAATTTACACACCGGTGAGCCGACGGCGTCCGTGTTATATTTATGTACCGCGAGTCCGCGTTTTACCTATATAATCTACATAATTATGTAACTCACCAACAACACAATAATATAAAACAATACAAAAATAACGAGGTATGATGTTGTGTGCGTGTGTGTCGGTCGGCGGCGGGATTTACCACCGCTTGTTCCTTTTATTGAGATGTCGTGGCGGCGGCGACACGTATAATAATACTATAAAGTATAAATGGGTTTATTTTATGCCATTGAACGATTGACCACTGAGTGTCACGAGTGTCTCGGGTGTACATAAATTAGAATAAAATTATGACTTGCCGAGTGTAGATAGTAGATTAATACAATGCCTATACATTCATTATATTATTGTTTATTGGAAGTCGTAAACATCAGCGTAACTACGTTAATAACAATTTAATAATAATATGCCGATCAAGCGGATTTGTAGGTATTTGTGGCTTGTACCGGTTGATGTACAACTACCTGGTTATCTACAGATCATAGGTCATATGATGCTGAACGAGCCATCATAACTCGAACAAGTAGGCAGCAACAATTACTTGCGCAGGCTGCTACACGGCTACATCTATGTATTCTGATATTCACAAAATATATAATATAGTATATCACTGGTCTAGAATAATTCTAGACCACGGAACATTTGATATTTTTAAAAAGAAGGCAATGACTAAAAGTTTCACATTGGTAACTTTTGGACATGGGTGGCAATTTTAGAAAGAAATAATAATGTACACGTTATGTGTGATGTACGTTGAGAAGATCTGGGCCATTCGCGTTTCAGGCGTCTGGCTGGGTTGTCCGGTCTAGGGACCCCCGGGTAAGATTTATTCTAGTCTTAATTGCTTTGCTAACAATCATAACGTATTACTATCATATCATGCAACGTAAAAATACTCTGCCATCTCCGTATGCCGCCGGCAAACCCGATAAGCACTCGCTCGTCCAAATTAATCGTCTAATCACTATATAATCGAAACTCCGTTACAAAAATAACAAATATAACTACTTCTCAACACGATACGATTAATGAAGATAATAATGACGACACTGACTGGATAACAATCGATTCTCCGAAAACAAATAAAAATAATAAAAGATATAACACATCAAGGTGCGTCCACACGAGAGCACGCACAAGCTGAGCATGTGTGCTCACCCCGTGCGTCGCACAAATTTACATCGTTTGGACGGTGTTCCGAGCACGCGCGAATTTTCGCGACGCACGGCGAACGCGATCCAATTGTTGTCGGTAAATTCTAATTGCTCAAAGACATAATTGCCGGACGCACTGCTCAGATTGTGCGTGCTCTCGTGTGGACGCACCTTCAGCTGGCTATCTCCCACACCAAAACAATCAAGCTCAACAGTCTAGCTAAAACAATTAAATGAGTTTTCCCCTCCCCTAGACTCTCTATCCAACGATCCAAATATTATGGAAATTGACCAAACTAATATTAATACTTCCAATACCAAAATTCATACACCACTACATATATTCATTAAATCTAATATCAATTACTCTGGTTTTTGTAAAGCAATTCAAAACACGATTGGTTCTAATGATTACAACTGTAAAAATAATTTAAACAAATTAAAACTTTAAACAAATACACTTAAGTCATATAGAATAGTTATACATCTATTGAAGGAAAAAAGTGAACTTCCATACGTATCAAATTTATGAAGAAAAACCATTTTGTGTGGTTATCCGTAATTTACATCACACTACCGATAAAAGTTTCATAAAAAAATTAAAATCCCAATGTTATATTGTAGTCTAAGTAGTTAACGTACTTCAATGCCAAACAAAAACTCCCCTCTCGCTTTTCTTTGTTGATCTGGAACTAGACCAACATAATAAGGATATTTTCAAGCTATCTTCAATCTGTTTCACCAAAATAAAAGTCGAAGAACTTCGCTCACGTCGTTATATAATCCAGTGCCAACGTTGCTAAAATTTTGGTGACACAAAAACTTACTGCGATCACCTACCTCACTGTATCAAATGCAGTGAATCCCATTTGACCGAGAATTGCAAAAAGCAACCAGAACAACTTCCCAAGTGTGTCTTATGCCAAGATCAGCATCCGGCCAGCTGTCGTGGATATCCCTTTTATAAAGGCCAATACAAACGTAAGACTTTCTCAATAACTAAAGCTAGGACTACTCAAGATTTAAAACAATATATCTCAATCAACCCAATTTTAGAAAATAATGTAAATTAACCAATTGGCAATACCTCTGAACACGAAAGCCTCAATAATAAAAACCATACACGTAAAACCAATTCAAAAATTATACAAAATCCACATACTAATAACCAGACACAAAATTATCAAATCAATCATGATTCTTAAAATTTGTTAAATCAACTTTCCTCATTCATTAGCGAACTAAAATCAACTATAAATCCCCTTATTTCACTACTTACAATGGTAATTAACAAAATCCTTTCAAAAGATGACTAACAATCATAATAATTCTTTCAGATTAACGATATTACTATGAAATGCAAATGGTGTGTTCCAACATAAAAATGAATTGCAAAATTTACTTTATGGAAAAAAAAAATTCATATAGTCCTTATCACAGAGATTTATCTCACTAAAAACCTCAACTTCAAAATATTTTCGGTTACTCATTATACAAAACAAACCATTCTGACGGGTTTACTCATGCAGGCATCACAATAGTAATTTCTTCTTACATACAACACCACGAACTTCCTTACTTCCAAAAATCACATATTTAAGCAACAATTATTTCAGTACATATAAAAAACATACCAATTCAAATTACATTGTACAGTTGAATCCAAATTATGAAGTACTTTCTACATTCAAATTGAAACACATAATACCTGTTTAATGTATTTTCTATTTTTTTTAGAAATGTACTTGCCAATGAAAAACGTATAAATTTAGTTTAGTTAATTTTGAAAAGGAGATTTGTTTGTAAATTGTAATACTATTATTTATGAAACAAACTTTTAAATAATTAAATGAAATAATATGGTTAACTTCGTGAGAAAAAAATGTCTTAATCATAAATTATTAAATTGATAAAATATTCATGTTGAAATGTTATCAATTATCACTCATCAATATACATTTACCACAAATACCCATAGACATATAGAATAACAGTTTTATCTGTCTATGCAAATACCACAGTTTTATATAATCTTGGTTCGTGATAAATATTACAATTTTTATAATTTTTGACGTAATATAAATCCTATTGATATTTAACCGTTCTAGTAGTACTATTCTGTCTTTTACAAAAAATTTTAATTTAGTGCATGCAATTTATTGTATATTATTTTTTAATATAAGCTATATCAGAGATTCTCAACCTTTTTAAAGTGACGATTTAATTTTTTCACGACTCATACAAATATTTTTCTTATATACCTACTTACATTTACATAGTTAGTACAGTGAAATCTCTAAATACCGGACACTCTCGGTTACTGAAATTGTGTCCGCTATTTGGGGGTTCAGTTTGTAGAAAATGTGTACTATGTTCAAAAAAAAAAGTCCACTATTTGGAGATTTTCGCTATTTAGATGTGTCCATTAGGGAAGGTTCCACTGTCTAACAGTAGATATTAGTTATATATAAATGTTATATCATTTTTGGTGACTTCAAGCCTCAAAGGGTTAGATTTTTAAGCATCTTCAATATAATTTACCCACCTAACGATAAATCGATTAAGTCTATAAATGGGTACCTATTATTTGATAATATAACCTTTATTAGTATAAATGTATAATAATATATATTTAATATTAATATATTATGATTGTGTTATTTAAAAAATTAAAATTAGAATGTTTGCACTCTAGAAAATATTGTACAGATTTATTTATCTTTATATATATATAATATTATTATAGTACTATAAATTACAGATGCTAGAACAATAATCCTATATTTTTATTGACACAATAATGCGTTTGAACAATGAACACTCTCAACAAAATTTAACCGACTATATTTGTAAATTTGTTTTGTTTCTAGTTTATAATCCCACTTACTATTTAAGCTTATATTGATAAATATTATTGACTCATGACTATATATGTTAAATGTTTTGTTTATTATTTTATATGTTGTCGATATATAAGTACTTTACTACACTATGTTGAGCTTTATGCCTATAAAATAAATATTATCAAAATATTACTGTATTTAATTTTAAAAAAATCGTACCTATTTAGTGTAAGTCGTTGACTTCTTCATTCTTGTACAGTTGTATTGTGTGTCTGTGTATATAATTTTATTGAGATATAAAAAGAGATTAAAAATGATGTAGTATAATAAATAATGTATTGGCTCTTTGGTTTTTGTATTAGTATTATATCGTAACTGTGTAAGTATAGAAATATATATGTATAAATTACTAAATTAGGTATTTCTAAGTGGGTAATGGGAAGAAGAGTTATAACTTTATTGGCTTATCACCTTAGGGGCTATAGAGTAGAAACTTTTACTTATTAACCGTAATAATAATATAAATCAAAAAATACATAATTATTAATATGTGAAAATGTTATCTAAAATTTAAAAACATATAATAAGCACTTAAATCGTTATTATATACCTACTTACATACTATAGTAGTATAGTAATGTGTACAAATTATTAATAAGTGTACCGTAAAACAAAATGATACCTCCATAGTCCATATACTTAACTTATGGCTTTAGAGGTACGAGTACATATCATAGCTAGACCTTAAAAACTACGAAAAAAAATATTATTTTTGTCACGCTTGTACCGAAAGTTTAATTTTTGATGCTTCAACTAAGCAATAGAAAATTATCTTTTTTAGTTCAGAGGACAGTAAATGTTTTCTTTTTTACCAGCTGATGGGTAAAGCAGGAATCCCGCTATGCTGCGGTCTAGTGATCTAGTGTACTAGCCAACTAGTATCCGGTTACGTGGATTACTCCCATGCTGTTCTATATAAAACAGTTTGGCGAATTCAGTTACCGAAAACAGCAAGAACAGTTAATTTTGGATTACCATAATATCGATAGAATGGCGGCAGAAGCGTGACAAAAATTGTGTCTCGTGCGAGTAGACAATTTTAGTCTTGAGCGAATTACGGCGTGCATGTCATGACACCCAGACTGAAATAGCTCACTTCCCTCTCTTTCCACACAAAAATATACTATTAATATAAAAACATAAGTACTTTTCGATAAAATGCAGGTGCTTACTGTTAAAAGAACCAATCAGTACCGACTACCAAGGTACCTACATTTAAATCAAGTATATTAAAATCTAATATTTTCTTAGTTTAGTTATTTATTTCATATATACTTGGAAAATTTACAAATTGTCGTGGTACTTAGATGCTTAGTATATAGTAACAAAATTATTAGTCCGTGTATGACAATTATGGTCGTTCAATGTTTATACAGTTTAGAAGTATTTGTGATTGGTACCGATTAATTAAGCAGGTTTTGCAGCTACCCCTAATCACCTTGTTGGGGGTAGGAATGGGAGAAAGTGATTCAATTATGTAGAAACAACGCTTCGTCCTAAGACGTACACGGTACAAATGAATAATATAATATGTAAATCATATATCACCTTGTCGAACAGTCGAATTTTTTGTTTTCATAATATAATACAGGGTGTTTCTAAATTTCGTGTTAACAAAATAACAAAATGTTAATGAGTCAAATAGAAAACTTATTTTGAGTTTTGAAAATGTGGGATTTTTAAGCGTACTTACTTTATTGATTGATTTAATTACCCTAATAACAAAAAAATGTATTTTATTAAAATAGCTCCTTTAAACATTTATATTTTATTCGCATTATTCTATACAGTCATAAAGATATTTAAAGTATTTTATAGATAGGTAGGTCGTTATAGTAATAATATTTATACACATAGTTACCTAGTCTGAATTTCATATTAATAATGTTAAAACTTAAAAGGCAGAATTAGTAAAGTGATTAATATAATATGTACACTACATATTGTTGACGGGGGAATGGTAAACTCCTACAAAAGAATAGGTTGTTGCCTGTTGGTACTGTTTACGGTTAGAATTTCTGTGCATTAGCATATATTTTCCTTTAATTCAAAATACATTGGTTGTCAGATGTCAGTTATGCTCACAATTTGGCTAATATTGTATTGAATAAAACATGTTTACATATTTTAATCAAAATGTATAAAATTGCATATTTAAGAGTTTTTGAGAATTTGTTTGACAAAACGAATGTGAAGATAACAGAGATCTATAACTATTGTTTTATGTGTCGTAAATATGCTATTTAGAAACTGATGTAGTCAGTTACATCGAGTAAAATAAAAAATTAATAAATTAAATTATATTAGTTAAGTATATTTTTGTTTATTAGTTATTTTAATAATCGTTAGTAGTTAGGTTAGTACGACGCGTATTTGTCGTGTAGTCGTGTAGATATAAACATTTATATTTTTGCATGACATTTGTTATTTGTGTAACATTTATAAAAAAATAAACGATTTTGAAAAATTCCTAAAGTTCCAAGTAATGGTACAGAATTAAGACAATTTATTGAAGAATTTTTTAGTGAAGTTTTCAAAACTAATGCTAAAATTCTTTATTGCGTTATATTTCGATCATTTGATCTATTTTAACATTAAAACTACTTGATGATAATTGATATGATACAATTTAAAATATTTGTTTTTGTATATTCATTGTATAATATTAATCTTTTAGCCCTAATACTGTCATTTTTTAATTATTGTTTTTATATAGTTATTTTATAAAAAACTATATTAACAATAAAAACACATGCAGTGTTCATTGGCATTTGCAGATAGTAGATAGGTATACAGATAATTTTTTATACTTCATAAATTGCATAATAGTATTATATAGTATTACAATTTATAAAAGCACTTATTAAAGCCTCCTAGTTATTTAATTATTTGATTTAATATATACTTAATACTATGAAATAGTTATTTTTTTTTTATAAAACGTATTTAATATGCGCATATACACGCTATATTATGACAGCTATTATTATTATTATTATTTAAATCTAACAATTGAAAAACATGTTATAAAAGTGATTAATTCCTTAAGACTTAAGTTCATAATATTACGAATAATTCGCAGTCAACAGCAAAACAGGTAACATCTGAGTATCCAACCAACATAATTGTCGATCAATTATTTTTTCATTTACGGTCACACCAAAAATCTGCATTTCGGTTTAGGAACTGCGCATATTGTTGCAGATTTGAAGTAGTTTTGCAATGGTAAATTGGCATGTAAATAATTTCAGTGATATAACATGCCTAGTTGCATAAAAATAGATAAATTTAAGAGGCCGTCTAATAAAAAAAAAATATAATGAAACAATAATGGTTCATTTAATCATATTAAAGGGATGGGGATCATTGGCTTCTATCGAATATTGATTCATTAAATGTTTATTGATTAGTGTTTGTTTATGCAACTCGGCAGTCAGCAATAATTTATTATAAATGTCTGACGTAGTTGTCTCCGACGACGTGTTGATTATTAAAAACTAAAAAGTGAATACTAAACTTCGACCTTGATTGTTTACCATGCAATAAACATTCATCAATAATATAGTACCTATAAACTATCATAAATTCTGTATGGTAGATTGCTAATTTCTAAATTATAAGCCTTTATTTTTTAATCATGACGCCATACCTATTATTGTATTTGTACAGAATATGAATTAATATGATCTAAGCTTGAAAACAACACATGCTCGTTATCAGTTGCGATAACGATGACGTTATCAGACGTTACTCTTTAAACAACAGACAAAAAAAAACAGTATCGAACGAAACGATATTATGATTACTTACTTCCAAATCGATTTCGTAATACTACTAAACTACTTCAATATATATTGTCTCAATTACTTCACAGTTTGCGTTAATGAATGTAGCGTACTGAAAAAAATATTACACATCACGAACGTTTGTTTCCTGATGTCATTTCTATGTCAAGGACACCGGTGGTGGTTCACAGCTGCCAAATATATTGTCAACAGAGTTCAACGTTTATTGCATGAATGATGGAGTACGAGAAATACATTCGACCACTTTGGCGTGCATGATGGTACACAATACACAGGTAAATAAACCGTAAACGAATTTTTATTTTTTTAGCAAGTTTAATTCGAATAAAATTGGTTGTTTGTTTCAGGACAATGATTCCAACAATATCAACGTGTTGCACAGTTTGGCGGCCGGCGCCATAGCTGGTGCTTTAGCCAAGAGTATAATTGCTCCATTAGATAGAACTAAAATCAATTTTCAAGTCAGTAATCAACAAGTAATTAATGTATACGTTTATAAATATTGATCAATTTTAATGTATAGATATCTCAAGAACCGTATTCTGGTAGAGCCGCGTTTAAATTTTTAACTGATTCTTATACAAAAGATGGTTTTATATGGCTATGGCGAGGCAATACAGCCACCATGACTAGAATCATCCCATATGCAGCTATTCAATTTACGGCATTTGAACAATGGCGAAAATTGCTGAAGGTTGATTCTCTAAACACAAAGTAATATTATTATTTAGGCTTATTTTTTTTATGGTAATACATACTAATTAAAATGAATGAGCATTTTTAAATATATAAATGGTTCTATGTTAACTTTAACATTCTGATGTTAACTCTAAAACAAGATTAAATTATTCATTATGTTAATTTCAATTTTAGTTTAAAACAAACAACCTTAATATTTATAAAAATTAACATCTACTTCTATAAAAATATAACATTTATTTTTTATAATACTTTTTCTCTAGATTTTTCACCTTGATAAGTATTTGAATTAAAATATAATTTGACTATAAATATAATTTATTTTTAAACTTTTTTGGTTATAGCTTGCCTATACTGTTATGTACAGAATTATATTTTGTTTTTCAATTATAAAATAGTTATTAAAACTAAATTTTAATTTTAAAATTATATATACCATAGAAATAAAATAAAATTTTAGTTTGCTTTATTTTAGTCAAAGTCTAGTTGTATAGTTACTATTTAGTTTTATAGAATTGTAATGTTATGGAATTTATCCAAAAATAAAACAATATATAATTAATAGTTATATACTTAAGCCAAAATGTATCTGGTATTATCAATTTAAATGTTAGTTAAAACAAAATATAAGCAAATACAATGATTACTTTTATTGTTAGTTGTAAATAGTAATAAAACCAGTTTTCAATTTTTTTTTTATTGATCTTAAGCCCAGTAACTATGGCCATTAGCTGTTTGTAGGTTTTATTGTGAGTTTTGGTACAGTTGGTTATAACACGTTTTTTGTATGTGTAGCAAGGATTTGTTGCTATAAACCCGGGTGGTCATCCATCTGGGAACTAGCAACACCGGCTGGTACGTATACTCGGAGCGTTTCCACAGTTGAACGTATGACCACGCCACACCTAGCCACAGTTTTCAATTTATCATGAATGTTTAATGGACTTTAGGGCCTATATTTTTATTTTTAATATATTAAATGTTATTGTTATATGACAGACATTTAATAATTAATAACTATAATAATACAGAAATATTAGTGTTATATTTACCTTTTTATAAATAATAAATTTAATTTTCCATGCACGTTTACAGATTTTTAATTAAAATTTTAAAAGCCAATTGATATTAATTTAATTTACATTATAGTATTAATAAACAGATGGGTTCATTTTTATTATTTTTATTTTATGATTTAATTGTTTCTTATTTTTGTATTATCAGTTTAATACCATGATATATATATATTTTTAGAAATAATGGAAGTCTTAAGTTTCTTTCTGGATCTTTAGCTGGAGTAACATCACAAACGCTAACTTATCCTCTAGACTTGGCAAGAGCAAGAATGGCAGTTTCTACCAAAAATGATTATAAATCGTTGGGAGATGTAAAGTATTTAATTTTAAATGGTTTTTGTTGATGTAGTTATATTATTTAGTTAGAAATATCTTAAGAATATAATCAACAAAATGGAATTAGTATAACTACGGGGATGGCCTGGCCTATCAGTAGCCTAGCCCAGGGGTCTCCAAACATTTTTATTCAAGGGCCACATAAAATAAAAAAAGCTCTTAATGGGCCAAAATGTATGAACATATATAATTTTTAATTTTGTAGAAATATATATAATTTTAAATATTTAAAAAATAATTCTTACAATATACCTACTTAAATATACTTAATTTTAATAATATATTTTTATTAATGAGAAGCATGAAATTGATGTTTTTTTGCCAATATTTTATCAATTTCAGGTTCTGGGTTACTTGTTTCAATTTTCAAAATTGATTCCAAATGTTTGCCAGACATGGTTATCTATATTTCGATTTAACGTATTTCAATTGAGAAAAGGTTTGTTCGCACAAATAAGTAGTAGCAAATATACATATATATTTAATTATAAATTTTTTTAAATTTGGATATTGAGTATCTGGGAGAAATTTATAAAAATCAATCAGAGTCTCTTCGCTATATTTGATTATTAATGCATCATTACATTGCAAATCATTCGTTTCTATTTGTAGAGGGTGCTAGGCAACTTCTCAATATCACAACTAAACGGATTCTGAAAAATACTGATTTCTTCAGATTTGACGTTAAGGTCAGAAAAACAATGTTGTAATTGAATTTTAAGTTCAAAAATTATTTTGTGAGCAAAGTTACATACATATTTTTAGATTATTTACCGTCATTTGGTGGACTGATGAAAATTTGTTCACGGGCTTTTTTCCGCGGGCCGTAGTTTGGAGACCCCTGGCCTAGCCTATTATGACATTACTAATTACTTATATTGCTGGGCGACTGTTGCCTATAATATATTTATTTGTATAAAATATTCAGAATTTATTTTAAAAATCCTAACTTTATTTTTTTAAACTTGTAAATAAATTTAATAAATAAATTTATCGTTTTAAAGCTTTGAAGCTTTTAGGAACTAACTACTATCTACTAAAAGATAATATTGATAGGTATTATTATGAAATGTTTGAAAAGCTTAGCTTCTTATCTCACTTGCTCCTCCCAAATTGTCTATATGTTAATCTGAAGTTATTCCCATAAAATATGGCCTAGAGTAGCAAAATAGTTGACTTAAAACTTTTTTTAAGGTCGTCCTTAGCAGGTTTAACTTTAATCAATCATAGTTTTTTTCCATAATATTTACTAGTAAACTATTTAAATTATTGATATAAACTATATTATTTATTTAGGTGTTTAAAAAGACTTTCAAAGTTGAAGGGGTAAAAGGCTTTTATCGAGGCTATGTGCCAACAATACTAGGGATTATACCTTATGCAGGTACAAGTTTTTTCACATATGGCTCATTAAAGTCATTTATGAAAGGTAATTATTCGTAGAACGCATACTTAAAAAAAAAATTTTTAATACCTAAATTTTATAATACAGAAAAACATGGATATGAAAATATCATTGTGAATTTAGCATGTGGTGCAGTGGCAGGTATGGCTGGTCAATCATCATCATATCCTCTAGATATTATTAGACGAAAGATGCAAACATCAATAATTACTGGGATAAATTATACAAACCTCAGAACAACATTTATAATAATTTATAAGTAGGATATTTTTATATAGTAAAAATACGATTGAGCACGTTCTTATCAAAGCAACATTTTTGTATTATGATTGAGCACGCTCTTTTTATTTCAACATTGCCAAATTCAAAATATTTGTAATATTAATGTATAAGTTACTGTCTATGTGTAAATCTGTTATCCACTTATCCAAAGTCAACATAATTATATAACATTAAAATTTGCATTTGGTGTTTTAATATTTTATTTATATAATATGCTACCATACTATGTATTTATGATACATATATTTCTATATTAATTATTACATTTTTAATACTTTGTAACCAATATTTTTATAAATATCATGTTAATACTTTTAAATTTTAGTTATAACTTCCATTATATAGTTTTCTCGTTAAACCCACATATAAAAAATATTTAATAAGTCATTATTTTCTTCAAAAAATAATTAAAAGTTTTTCAATTAAGTAATTTGTAACTTTAAATGTAACTAAGTTACTAACTACTGTAGTTAATTTGTAACTAGTTACAACTATTTAAGTAACTGCTATCTTTGATTGTATGTCACAAATATAAATAAAAAGATTCTTCATAAACAGATAAAGTTTGACTTGTGACTGTGTCCAAACCAAAAAGCAATTTTCTTTACTAAATAAATAATATGGCAATGTTGCAAGTAATTTTGTGCTCAAATGTATTAGTTTTTTTGGCCGGGGATGAGTTATTTGTGAAATATGGTACAGAATATGTGGAAGTGCTAATTTATTTGATTAAAAAGATACACTGCTCAATCGTTTGAACGCTTTTTTATTGTTCATAAATAAATAACTGGTTATAAACATTTTATGTTAATTTTAGTACTGAAGGCATTAGACAAGGCTTTTTCAAAGGTCTGAGTATGAATTGGATTAAAGGTCCAATTGCTACCGGAATTAGTTTTGCTACATATGACTTCGTAAGGAAAACTTTAAAGAACATTTGAAGTTTTTAATACTATTTTTCACCATTAATGTGCCTAATTTAATAACCATATTGTTACCATTAGATTGTATTTATTTTATTTGCTTAAAGCCATTTATTGTGTATGAATTGTAATTAATTTTTTAAAACTAAGTAATACTTACATTTTTTAAAATAATATAATATCTAGTCAAATAATTTTAATTTTGATACGCAAGTTTGAATAAAATTTTATAATACCACTATAGTTATTGTAAATACTTAACATTTACAAAAAAAAAAAAAAAAAATCAATATCAGCAATATTTTTTTTGTTCATAATTGTTGTTATTGGATTGAAAAAATGTGATTAATTGATTATTATGTTAGTTTTGAATAATAAATAGTTATAACAAATCTATTACTTAGCTTGAATGTACTGTTTGAAACTTTAAAGTGTATTATTCGTTATTTTTGTAGTTATTTAATTATGTTGTTAATAATTAGAAGGAATAATTCAAAGAACATACATAGCTCTATAAACATAAATTTGTATCTGCAAATATTTAAATCATCAGTATTTATTGACAGAATAATTTTTTTATATATACTATGTATAGTATTATTTTGCTTAAACAATTGAATTATTTCTGTAAATATTGTTATTTATATTTAATCAGGGAAGTTGTTAAAGTAGAAAAATTTAAGTTTTATTAAATTATTGAAATTTAATAAAAAAATTTGACCATACTGCAGTGTTGTGATAATTTTGAAAATTAATAATTGATAAATGTACAACTTTCTTCCTAATAACTCAATTAAAGATAATTAAAAGAACAGATAACTAAAATCATTTTTCCTTAATCTTTGAAAATTAACCATAATTCAAAATATTTAGTTACTCCACTTTACTATATTAAACTTACAATTATGTATATATTTATTTGTCATTAAAAGTAGTGGAGTACATAATGCATTAATTTATAACTATAAATAATTAATTTTCAATACATTTACTATTTTTAGAAAACTACTCATAACACTCATGTTTTGTTTCAAGTTTATTAAATTATAAAAATTAGTTTTTTTTTACTGATAAAATTGTTTCTTGTAATTGTTTTTTTTCCTTGTTATTATTTTACTTTATTTGTTATGAATCAAAACAAAAATGTTGTTCTTAACTCTGAAATTAATATTTAATAAATAAGTTTTAAGGTAATGTTTAAAAAAAATAATTTTGTATACTTGTTAATTAATATGTTATTGATTATTAAATGCTGACAATAATATTATGTTATATCTTATAGTTATAGTTACTAATTAGTCATACATACTAGCTGAATTATATTAAAATATTTATTCTTTGCATTCTTGAGCTAGTTCATTCATTTGATTGCTGACGTCGCTAAATTCTGAAAATAATAATAATTTGTAAATATACCTATTGTAACAGACAATAATTTAATGTATATAAATATAGTTTTAAAGACTGTTTGAAACTATATAATTTTGTCAATATGAATTATCTTAATATCTTTTAAAATAAATTTTAAGTGGACAATTTAATAAAAAATAAAAAATAAATTTTAAATTATTTATACATTTATAACATATTGTGTCAATGTTGTGCACGGGAATTTTTGAAGATAATGCAAGATTGATAATATGTTAGATATCATATGCATATTTTAATGTAAATTTACATTGAATAATCTAAGGGTTGAATTAATATGTAGATACTAATATTTATAAAACAGCACTTTTCATTATGGCATGTTTAAGCTATTCATCATAGGAACCAGTTAAAATCACACTTATTTACACTTTTCTACAGCACAAATGCACAATAGCATATATAGTGTTGAATTATGTAAGTTAGAAGTTAACATTATTATACGATAAAATATAATAATAAATAACAGCTTTGTATGATGCGGTGGTTGTCCTGAGTCATTAATGTGTTCTGAGATCAAGCATCAGCCAGTCTCCCTGGTTTCCAAATGGGTGACCACCCGTGTTTATAGTGACAAATCTTGCTCACATATACACTGCTCTAATCAACCGTACCCTACCCTACCTTACAGTAACTTACTAAAAATAACTTATAGGCTAATGACTACAGATGTTGAAGCTTCAATAAAAATAACATAATATACCTATACGAAAATTTTATCAAAAATAAGTTTAAATTCATCCCGCCATACTATAGAAAAATAAATAGTTATATCATAAAATATCCTTAGAAATAGAGGTTGACACAAAAATTTCATTCAGAATCATTTCTCATAGATATATATAATGACTTATTATTGAATTAAAACTTAACAGCTATTTCAGTGGCTTATTTAATGATGAGGTATATCCAAAATTTTACAGCAAAGCAAGTGCTATGATTTTTATTTTAATGATATTTTTAGGTTGAAATTGCTGACAAAATAGAATTGCGGCAATGCTATGCCACCCTATAGTATATTTGTATGATAATCGTCTACAATCTTTATCATGCCAGAGAAATTAGTAAAGACTTCTGTTTTGTGTAACAAACTGACTGTCATACAAAAATAAAAAAAGTATGTATAAGTAGTAGAGTATAGGCACGACAACCATATATTTGATTAAATTTCTGTTATTATAGGGGCAGTGAAAGTGCTCATTAAGGTGCCTCACAAAAAAAATATTTGCATAACTACCATTGATAAATTTTGATTACTACTTAGGTAGATATTGATTTTTTCCGCCTCTAAAATTTGGCACCTGGGGCATTTACCCACCACCCCACTTTCTTAATGCGCTGCTATTAATATTGTGGTTTGAGGCGAAACATTTGAAAATACAATAAAATAAATGTATTTGGACCGTGCGGTAAATAAAGAACTATTGGTAATATCAAAATCTATGAGAGGTTTGTCACTATGTGCTTTTAGATTATTTGTGAGGTAATATGTAACAACCTTATAAAGTATGAACCATTTTTAAAAAATAATTTTTTAAGTTTATGAATTATGAGAGTATTGAAAAATTGGTACTTGCTGGAAAGCTTTTTGTGTTTGGATACTTTGACTTTGTTTGAATCACATCAACAAATAATTAATTAAAGTGTGATAATTTATCTATCATATTAAAATGTATTAGCACAACTACAATAAAAAAACCCAAGTAAGAGAAGCATTGTAATTTAAAAATAAATAATAAAATTATTTTATTAAATATGTATGCATTACTTGTAAAAAATATTTATGGTAGATACCTACTGAATATTATACAAACATTTTTTAATAAAAACAAAAGAAAGTTTAAAAAAAGGTTATTTAAATTAATTAGAATTAAAATTATTATATTCCATGGAAAATTAATTAAATTAATAGTCAATACTTAATAGTGATAATTATAGTTTCATTTGCACCGCAGACCCATAAAAACTAATAACTAAATACTACCTACATAAATCAGAACAATATCAGTCACCGATCACTGAATTTAATATATCTAAATGTAAAAAGATAAGTAAATAAATTAATAATAACAATGTAATAACTAGGAAGTAATAAGATATACTTAATTCAAACATTTCAAACAATCGAATCATAATATACGTAGGTGTTCTTAACTTCCATTACGTATGTAAGTACCTACCTACAAATATTTTTCAACATACTTTTAATATATTTTTTTTATCTTTTTGTAATTCAATACTCTTGAGATATTGAGTATTTGATTAAATCTCAATTTCCATGTAGGTACCTGTACATTTTTATTTAAATTATTATTTGTTCATAATATGTTTCTAGTGATGGCCTGTACTTCTGTTATTTATTAGGAAGATATAGTATTTGAAAGAGTTATACACATATAAAGGTATCTACTGAATTTATGTCGATATTAAATAAATCACAATACTTTTAGTTAAAAAAATATACAAAGTTATAAATTAAAAAAAATTAAGTTGAAACTATAGATTTTTTTGGCTGAAACATTTTTTATTAAGAGGATGCCACACCTGCATGCGTTGTCTGTTGTCTCTGTCTTACAAACGCATAATAAAGAAAATTGTAAGTTCCGAATAAACTGTTTAACATTAGAGTGAATATTAATTTATTGTCAAGTTTAGAAGTAAGAATATTATCTAGTGAATATCATAGGGTTTTTTTTATATTTTAATTTTAAAGCGAGTTATGATCATTATAAAATGTACTAACAATTTAAGGTTTTATCTCCACACCCTTTTATCATAACTACGCTCCTGAACAAAATACTGTAATATTGTAATGTTAGAATGCAATATAATGAATCAGCACTTATTTTTTGGGAATTTGAACTGCAATAAAATAGTACATGTACAATAATTTTTACGTAGGTATCTACAAAATATTGCTAAGTTACTCATATGTACCTTGTACATATACAAAACAAAGGTAATGTTTTATTTTTTTCATTAATCGTCTGTCATTGATATCTGTATTTATAAAAAACATAAATATTTTATCTAAACTTCAGAGTTAAATTTTGAATCTATTTAAGACCATTATATACTATATTGTAGGTACCTAATGCATTATGTTTGTAATGACATTTTTTTTATGAAAATAAAAACATTAAATATCTTAATATTATGTACCGAAGACTAATTCACATTGCAATTGTTTCAGTTGCTTAGGTATATGTGTTCTTAAAACTTTAAAAGATTACGTACTGTAAAATTGACGCAAGTGGTTTTAATAATTATTTCAGATGCTGGATAATATTTGTAGGTATACAGAATAAGAATGTCAATTTAAACTATTATTTTATTCGACCATTGAATTAACTATTGACGAATATGACATTAAAGGTTACACAACAATAAAAAATCAACGTCCCAGCACAAATCAAAATGGGTGTATTTAATGTTGTTGAATAACGGAGTTTCTAACAACTATTAATGTTAAACAATTATGTAAATTTAATAATAATGTAAAGTCAAATATACTTATTATACACAAAATGTCATTTAACAATTTTAAACTAGACCATTATTTTCTATATTCTGGAATTTGTTTATCTAATTGAATTTTATCGTGAAGTTAAACAATATATATGCAAGTTTCATATAATATATGTATAGTTTTTTTTTTATTATATGTGATTTATACAGAAAATATAGTAAAAAAATGTGACTTACTGAATATTTTTTAACGACTATCATTTTTTTTTGCATGCAACGTTCCTTATTACGAAATTCATTTTTCTATACATAATGTTATACGTATTATGTATATATATTATTAAACTGACATTACAATGGCCATCGTTGACGAATTTAACAGGGTCTAGTGGGAATATATTACTGTGGGAGGAAGATTCTCCTATACTGTTATACATAGGTAAGAATAATACGGGGCCTTTTTCGTGACTTTTTAATGCACCCGGGAGCGTGATGTTTGGGACGGATATTTTATAAAGGTTGGTAGGTCGTAGGTACATAATAATATAATAAGACATAGATTTTTGATTATATTATTCTCGTATGATTAAATACTGTAATAATCCTGTATTATCAAATTAATAGATTTTTGAAAAATTTATGGACCAATTAAAGTAGAATATAATTTTATATAAGACTTTAAATATGAAAGTTATTACTTAGACGCTTAGAGATTGACCAACTCGCACAGCGACCTAATGAGTAATATCTGATAAAACTAAACCTACCTACAGTATTTTTTAAACTTGATAAGGACTGATCTAATTGTGAAGAATATCTTTAACGATTCTCCTTAAAACAAAAACAATTTGCAAAAGATACTAAATGATAAAATACAGCAAATTAGCTTTATTTTATTTGAATTTTGGATGCGGTTACAACTGCAATTTACACAGTACATGCAGAGTGTTCATTTCACAGTCGATGTTAGTGATCTGAGATTAATACTCGAATTGTTCCGTATTTGTAGTAATCATGTTCTCGAAACCGGGAGAGTCATGATCAGCAGACATGCGTATGGCGTACCTAATAGTTTTTTAGATCGAAGTGTTTTATTTACAATCATGTTTTTTCATACTCTATTTATAATTCTTTAGACTTTGTACTATTTTCTAATATCACAAATAATATACAGTACCTAATTCTAAATAATCTACCTAATTCACTTTCTCGAAGACACTTCTAGTTTATTATATTTGTGACAGATTTCTAACGATAACTTACATATACTCTTGTAGAAATATATGTTGGGGAGGGGGAGGTGGATATCCCCTTGACATTTTTTTAACTATTTTATAAATAGGTACCAATTATTTAGAAGTTAGAACAACATAATATAAAACATTTTATTAATTTTTAAGTTTATATTATAGTATTTATTAATACTTAATGTGATGGCATTGTGTTTGTTATCATGACAACGAGAAGAAGAAATGACGAGGTTATTAAAGAACTTTGTTAAAAAAAAATATATATTTTATAGGTACTTAAAACTCAAAAAAAGGTCAGCAAGTGTGTACAACTCTGCTGTACAGTGGGTGTCACTGTAATGGATTTGTTAAATTAGAACTCAATGATATAAAATCATTGTATACGAAAAACGATTCTGGGTGAAGACCCTGTCAGCCTACATAACTAAGTGTATTTTATGATATTATTGCTATTAAAATAATTAATTTTACTATAATTAACACAGTAGGTTAAATTAATTTTTGCAGAAAACATTGCATTTTCAAATGCCATTGAGTGTATACAAATAATTATAATATACTATAAAAGTTTCAAGCACCACGAAAAATATTTTTAAATTACAACAAAATAACTAACATTGTTATTCTTTATTTAAATATCTAGTTTCGTCCATATATGAGCTAAAAATGTCTACAAAAGTCAACCATGTAAATATATTTTTTTAAATTTTTTGGTTACATAATTAAATCCTCACGAAAAACCTTGTTTTACATTTTCAATCCTTAGCTATAAAAACTGAACATTTTATAAATGTTTAAATACAAAATAATTTGCAAATGTTCGCGATGAATTTTGGTTAATATTTGAAGTTTAAATGCTTATAAAAAAAAAAAATTAGACAATGTATTTTCAATATTTTTGATGTGTTTTATAATAACTTCTGAAGAACCTTGTATTAAATTGTCAAGCATTTTGATCCAATTCATTTTTTTTAATCTATATTTATAGATTTTTTTTTAAAAAAACCAAAAATTTCTTAGGCCTACATTAGATAAAAAATATTTTTTAAATTTTTTGGTATATGTAAAATGATAATCTCGACATTTGGTAACAATGTTAAATGTCTACAATTATTTGTTTTTGAATAACAACAAAATAAGAAAATCATTCCCTGAGAAGTCGGTAGTTTACGGGTGAATATATCCCGCAATGTCTAATCTTAAACACTCATAAAAAATTATTTTGACTTTTTGGTAATTTTTTTTTAGGAAAATAGAAATACTTATGGAAAATCTTATGTTGAATTTTTAGATTTTAGATTTAAATAGAAAAATTTGTATGAATTTCCTAACCAAAAAATAAAAACTGCAAATCTTCGTGATTTTTACATATTTTGTTAAAATTTTAACTTTAAACGCTTATAAAAAATTATTAATGACTTATACTCAATTTTTTTTTAATTTTCACTTACAAAAAGTTATAAAGAACCTTATATTAGTCAAGTGTTTTGACCTATTGAAACAATTTTTATTGACAATAATAAAAATAAAAAATAAAAAACCTGACAATTTATTATACCTATAAATAGAATCAAAATATATTGACAATTTTATTGTGTATAGAAAATGGTTATATAAATATTTGGTGAACATTTCATGTACATACGGTTTGTTTTTGAAGTAGGGTACCTACATCAAAAAAAAAAAAAACAAAATCGATTTTTTTTTATAAACTAACGTTTTTAAAAACTATTAAAAATTGTCAATTTTGACCTCTTAAAAGTACCAACTAAATTCACTTTTCTACCAGAAAAAATGTTGATGTTTAAAATCTTAGCATTATATTGATTATTTATTAGTTATCGTGTATACATTACAACATTTTTGGATTACTTTTATTACCACCTGATATAATACAAAATGCTTATGTTGAGTTGATGGTTATAAAACTAGTTCATGTAAAACTTTATGCATTTTTGGGTTATGTATTTGAAAATTATAGTGATTTTTCACCAAAAATGTGGACAGATTATTCAGCCACACCAGAACGAACAACTAATTGTTGTGAATCGTTTTAGGAAAAACTGAATTCACAATTGTATTCCGTCCATCCAAACATTTTTTTAAAATTAATTAAACAAATAAAAGAGATCTAATGAGAAACATATATAACGAAAAGAAGCTTACTTAAATTAAAATAAAAAACAATTGTTGAAAAGGAAATGTTTTACATGAGAAATTAAAAAATTGAATAACTACCAAATTTTAAACTTACAATTCGTCATAAATTTATGTTGGAAATTCATACCACATTTTTAAAAACTAATAACATAATAACTAGGTAAGTACTTTTTGTAATCAACGGACTTACTATTATACCATATTACTGATAAAGGGTAAAAAAATATTTATATACCTATTTGATTATTATTATTATTATTATTATTAATTAATACGTATATATAGCTTACCTATATAATGTATATAGATTAGACTGATTAGCAACATTTTTAATCATATCTATAGATATTCTAGACAGTCATAAGTCATTTTAAGTTCGTGTAGAATGGGAAGGAAACTGTTCGTTGGTTGAATATATAATAATAATTTGAAAAGTTAAGTAACATAGTTGTATTATCATTATGAAAGTTTATCGGAACCAATTTGTATGTTACCTAGACAACCTAGGAACCACTTTCATAATTGGGAACCAACTTGTAGTTGTTCTTTAGAACTTTTGAAAAGTTTAGGCATCCATATTTTTTTTTTGCTTCTGAATCATCGACTAGCTTGGGTTGTAATAATTTACCTATTATAATTCACTAACGGAATTATAGTAGTGATTTGAACAAAAGCTAAAATAACAAGTAGAATTATTTTTAAAAATAATAACTTTATTGTGCCTAAGTATAATATAGAAATAGCGAATTAGTTCATCAAATGAAAATGTTTTCTATAAATTTAATTTTACCACATTAATTACTCGACTTGACTCTGGGTTCCACTATTTCTCACCATATACCTATATAATTAAAAATGTTTTACATACCTGCAATTAAAAGTTGAATTTGTTCCTCGGTTAGCGTGAATTTATTTTCTTCCAAAATTTTAGATGTGTTATTATAATTTAATTTCATTACATATTCTCCATCATTTCCTTTGGTTATATCAATATCATTCAAACGACCAATTTGCAAAGATTCATTCTTCAACACTTTAGTAATTTGTGATAAGTTGTCCAAATATACTCTACACAGTGCTGAAGCATGTTCACGAGGCAAACCAATCTGCAAATGTATGGTGTAGTATTAATTATAATTTTTTTAATAAATAATAAAAAATATTATTTATATACACATTGCACCTAATTTAAATACGTATGCGAATTAACCAAAGTTCTTAGAAATTATTTAAAAATAATAATTTTGTATTATTTTATTGCTTTTATAAAGTTATAGGCACATGAATGTTATTATTAACTATTAAAATATATACAAAAAAATTAAGATAAGACTTTAAAAAACGCGATTTGAATAAATCTAATATTTAATTAGCTTTACCCTGGATTAAAAATAATAACTTTAAAATATTAGTTTTAGTGGAATTCGAAATTTTATATAATAAATCACTTTATATTTATAAAGTTTGTACTTTCTATTTATATGTATAATTGAATAAGAAATAATTATATCAATTTCCAGTGACCTTCAAAGATTAATAAAGTTTCGTAGTATTTATTTTATTTAATTTAATTAACTGCTTATAATAGTTATAACTAATGTATTATATGTATATGTAACATTTAAATATATACTTGTTGTAATTCATTAGAGAGATAATTTTGAGAAACAGCATGACAGGCGGCATTTTTTAGAATATATGTGATTGCGGCTACACACGCTTTACAGTTTTCAACATCTAAATAAAAAAAGTTTTTATTAAAATTAAATTTGTTTTAAGAATACCTAAGATTTCTTAGGTTAAAATATTTTAAAGAAATATTTCGCATATAATATATTTATATATACGATACATACTTACTAATATATAGTATATTAAAATATTAATGCTTATAATATATTTTTATGCCAAATGAATACATTAAAAATAATTTAAAAAAATAAACATTATACTATAAATATACTGTTTAATCATAATGTATACAATAGCCAATAGTGTCAAGCGATCGATTGATTACTCTTGATCAAATACTACTTTGACCAAGAAAAAATGTACACTCGTAATATACGATATTATACCATCTAAATAACTTTTTTTATTTCCTCTAATAAAATTTTTTATATAATAAATAATCTTAATCATAACTAAATATGGTATTTTTACAAGCTTTTAATTATATTGATCATTATTTATTTATTTTATTTGCGAACGACTAAATTATTGAACGTTTAAATTAAATTTGCAAGTAATTTCCTATATAATAATTTATATGATAACAAATTTGGGAAACCTTGAATACTTTAATTATACATATAACGTGTTTATACTCAAATCACAATTATAAAGTTCTTTCTAACCGTGATCCACACAATCCATCAAATTCCAAGACAAATCTAAAGTACTTATAGGTATCTTATATGCAACACTAAAAGTATAGTAAACTAAGTAAATATTTAGTAATTACTAATTCCTTTAGTGTGGCTGTGATGTAGAATATAATATAACGTCCCACCAATGTTATACTATAAAAGAAATTAAAGCCCAGCGCTGTGTCCAGGTTCATAGGACGTAATATAACACGATATAAAGTATAAAAATTGATTTATGGTTTAGAGAGAAAACATCCTAAAGAGATTCTATATAGTGTACAATGAGCATCAAAGAACTGTTAAGTAAAGGCATAATAATAAAATCATGGTTCGTATTCTATGAGTGCCAAACATCCACTCCACATTTTTAATAAGATAAATTCTGAAAAAAAATAGATCATTTGTGATTAGGACTAAAAGTTTCTTTAGATGACAGCGGAAGTGTAACCTTATTATAACTACATACAAATAATTTTGTTTCTACTCAATATCTCACTATAGCATAAATGACTTGCCTTTAATGTTAAACATGATTAATAAGCCATTTCCTTAACATTCAGCATAAAACAATAGCAAATGGAAATATGTTGAAAGAAAAAAATATTAAAAAAAAAATTGTAATTTATTAAATAAAATAATAATATAGTAAATAATAAATTAACAACTAATATTTTTAATTTGTATCACTGCATAAAAAGTTGAAAATTATTAAAATATTATATTTGTAAAAGTTAAGCCAGAAAAAGTTGAGTTAAAATTTAACTAATATTTAATATTAACTAAAAAAAAATGTTAACAATATTGTTAAATTTTTAAAATTGATATATTTTCATAATTTAATTCGTTTTACAGGGTTGTAAATATAAAATATGGAGTATTACTAACTGAAATAATGAAATGTATAATACTAATATTTACAGTACTTAAGTACAAAACGGCCATTTGTAATTTATTATTCAATTGATTTATTACCTATTATTAATAACCTAACCTGTTATCGATGGTTTTATATTATACCTATTGGCTATTTGCTATATTGGCTATTACATTATAATCTTAACCTCAAATATTCATAAACTGGCAAACCATTTCGTAGGATTAAATTTTAAGAATAAACAATTTAACTTACCCAGTTTAGCATCAGCCATAAGCTCCTTAGCTTTTTCAAACTACAAAACAAAAGCTGTCATTAATTATTCGGCATTGTATCATCGTTCACATAATAGGTTTTCTTAACGATGTATCAAATTCTGAGATCATATAAAAGCGGTGAAAAGTGTGATCTATTGCAATACGTATAAGTTGTTCAACATTAAGCTACTTAAGAAAACTCATTTTTTTAAGACATCAAGGAAAATGAAAAATTATAAATTCTATCGTAAAGAATACAAAGTCTTTCTAGCCGACATAGTCTTATATTTAATCAGTTAATGCTATTATTCCATTAAAAAAATTCCGCTAAAGATAATCAGATTTATTAAGGTCTTTATGAAACATGGAACAAAAATCTACGCACTTACATGGTCCATTACGTAAGCATAAATGATATTATCTGTAATGTTTAGCGGGTGTGTCTTAAAAAGGTGAAGAATAAAAGGCAAGCACAGAATTCTTTGTAACAATAAAAAAAAACTTTCTTTAAAAAAAAAATATGGGATGTATACCTAATAATGAAGAATAATAGCTTTTTTTTCAAATCCCAATAGATTATACTTTATGAAAAAATAACAGAAATAAAAAAGTTTGTTGGCAACCACCATAAATAAGACCAATCAAGATTAACGAGTTGCTTTGAATTAACTAATTGTATTTTTTTGTTTAGTTTTTATATGTTAACATATTTTTAAAGTATAAAACAATGAATTGCTAAAAAGAGATTTTACACCGCTTTAATAATAATCATAAATAAAAAGCCATAATAGCATAATGTATAACATAATAATATAAACTTACGTTGAACGGTTCTCCGAGCAATGAATTAACCGTGCACTGGGCTAACAGTTTCATTTTAATCGATGTCTAGAAAAATAATATAATTTTTACTTAAATTGAATTTACTAACACTAAAATTTGAAAACCATATTTCTACAAAATATTTAAGCATGAATAAATAATGAGTTAATTTAATTTTCATTTTCAGTAAAAATATTACTTATTTTTAAAAGAAAATAAAACAATCTATATGAACATTTATTATATTTTTTTTAGACGAATACAAATAATGTATCAATAATAACCATATTCTGTATTCAGTTTTAGTAGGGATATAGATATTTATATAGAAGCTTTATGTACGGTTGTAAAACATTAAAAAAACCATATTCTTACCATTCTTGATAGTGCATTGATCTGAACCAATAACCATTCTGGACAGTCACCACCCCCACAAAATTTGAATTTCTATATTCAAACACAGCAAACAATACCCATTATACTATTATAATAACCATTTCAGACATATTAAATTATCTTAAGTTATAGTGTTGGGATGCGCTTAAGCATTTATATAATCTACAAGAAACGTGGCTGACAGCGATTAACAAGAAGGTTAGATTAATTACAAGACAGTATAAGTATTGTTTAACTCACCATTGTGACACGTTAATGACAAACACCGCGGAAAAGGCTTCCCAAAGGACCTACAAAAGAAAAAGAGGTTATTTCGAGAGAAAACAAATATAATATAAAAATATTTTTTTCATTTTCTTTGAACACATAATAAAATAACATGTCGTCATATTCCTTGTACAAGCTTTGTCGACCCTTTAGTCAAAATCCATGAATGGTAAGGGTGACTGTGGGCAATGTAATACAATAACCTAAGGGTGTGTATCTAGCGTCATGAACAAGATTAAAATGGGAATCGGTACCGATCCCAGAGTTAATCATAGCGATCACCTGGTGTGTCCAAACTAAGGTAGTGTAAACATAATAATGTAAAGGTTATAGGGTCTATAAATACACGTAGCTCCTAAGGAAAGATGTACATTCGAACTGGACGTCATGGAGCTCATGGATGCAAGAACAAAGTTATACTTAATAAGTGTCGCCTATTTTATACAGGTAGGTTCGTCGTTTAACATAAAATTATTTTTATTAACAATAACTTATGGTAGGTAGTAGAACATATTTTATACTATTAAATGAACATACCATAACAAACTCTGGTTAAATAAGAAACATAATTCAATTAAATATATATTTAAATACATTTTAAAGACCAAAGTAATACATTTATTTTTAGATAATCTCGAAATATTTATTAATTAAACATAATGTTGAATTATATTTATTTGGAGTATTAGAATTTAAAATTAAAATTATTTTATAAACATTATTCTTGAAATAAATAAATAATTTTCACGATTTTATTAAAAATAAACATTATGAAAACTGTTGTGAAAATATATAAATTTTGCGATTTAACTCACATAAACATTATATTTTTTGATTTTCAATTGTTTTTTTTTTTGTTTTTTTACTCGTATAATAAATATGTTTATAAATTAGGTACTAAATTAAGTTAAATTAATATTTTTTTTTTACGTTATAAATACGAATTATGTATTATAGTAAGTCATATAGGGAATAATAATATTTAATAATTATGTATTTTATGTTTACGTATTTATAGCAATATTCTAACTAATTTGACAAATAATATGTATCAATAAAATATTATAATTTGTAATTTAATTAACTGGAATTATTGTTGTGCATTTAATAAATATTTCTTAATAATTTTTATTTTGAGATTGTAATTGTAAGTATGTAAATATTTTCAAGTATTGATGGCTTAGTGTGACCAAAATATTATTCAAAAATGTTGATAATTTAAAAAAAAACCATTTTATTTCTTTTATAAATCGTAAATATTTTGTTTATACTTGGACTAGTTGGGAAATTTAGATCAAAACTCTTGAACAAAAAAAAAGTATTTTTTTGTGTAGCTTGCAGTTGAAGCCGTTTCTATTTTAGAATTATAATAAATGTATGCATGTTAGTTTGAAAATAATTGAATTTATGTGTAACATATTTAATGAAATATTACACGAAACAGCCGAAAAAAATCAATAGGTGTACAACTTTAAAATCTTCAAAATGATAATTTATAAAAAAACATTCAATTCAATATTCGTTTTAATTTGATGGTAAATTATTTATAAATTTAAAAAAATGGGTCTAGTAATTTAAGAGATTCTAAATCTAATTTTAACACGCAGGTAAAGTTAATAAACATAGATAAAACGTAACAATTATTCATTTTTTTTAAATAGTTTAAATTATTTTAAAATATAAAAGTAGTAAATGACTAAGATTTAAATAACATTTTTTTGGAAGCAGGCTTAATAATATATAGCCCTTTATGTTTAATTCCATTTCATTTTCGTAAAATACTATTATATTGTTTTCTTTGCATATACTCCTTCTAACACAAATCCTTGGAATTAGGCAAGAATATAAAGAATAATATATATAGGCAGAGTTAGTGAAAACCGACTCTCGTGTTTATAAAACAAGATCCATGACAAAACGTATATTATTGAAGCTTTAAAACGTGACACCGCCTAACATCTCTGTAGGTGAATACTTTTGGTAAAAATCCGAATTCGAAATTTTTATAGCTTATAAATGGCGACGTAAGAATTTCAAGAGCCGATATCAGCGCAGTTTTGGGTGAAAACGACGATCCAAATTTTTGGCCCTCACGAGGTAGAAGAAATAGTCCGGAACCAAAATTCAAACAATACTTGGAGAGTAAATACAACACGAATACTTTAAATGGTAAAACAAATATGTTATTATCGGATTTTAATAAATATTTAAATATTAAGTTGAGTTGTAAACACAAAATTATAATATTCATATATATGAGTTACTTCTTTAAAAAAAAAATATTTTTATCTATAGTTTCAATACTAAATAAAATATTTTCGACACGATAGTTGTTATTTGGGAGATTTATTATAAACGATATTTTCAGACGTGAATTAAAATTAAGTAACACATTCAATGTAAAAAAAATAAAAATAATATTTATAAATATTGCTAAAATTTTAATAATGTTCAACAATTATCTTCGAAAAAAAAATAGATTTATTAAAAATATGTTTATACACGTTTAGATATTGTACAAGATACTTATTATACTACGCAATTTTTTTCATATTAAACACTCCTTATATCGAAAATTAATATTTTTGAGAACATTTATTTTTATATATAAATAATTTGAAATTAATGTAAAACATGTCTAAAAAAAATATAATGTAAGTATTTTTTTATTTTTTGAGGATAACTTAAATTATTTTATTCCATTTTTTAATTAGAATTTTGAAACAAACCAAACGTGTTGGTAATAAGTTGTAATATATAAGTAGGTATTTAAAGTTCAGATGATTGGAGTAGGGGACAAACATTTTGCGTGGTACTGTTTGCAGAATACTCAGCACTGAGTATACAAAACACTAATGTTGAATTAAAACAATATCAAAGATCAATATAATTATGAATAAAAACAAGAGATATTTTCATGTAGGTACATATCCATTTATTAAAGTATAGATAATGGTTTTATATCAATCAACATGAACTTGTAAATTGTAATCATTTTGACGTTTTTTATCATTATAGGTTAAATTTTAAATTATATTTAGTTGTAGAATATATTGAGTTTTTGCTCATATTGAGCTCATATTTGCTATATTGAGTTATAAACTTTTGCAATATGTAGAATACGATTAACATTCCTAAAATATCCAATAATTTTTAATGAGATTTAATGTTGAAGGACATTTACAAAAGCCACTTTACGTTGATGAACCAATGTGGTTAACAATTGATAGAAGAGCTGAGGGAGACGATGACTATTTTTGGGTTACAAGAGGACGGAGAGGGAATAGTTGGAAGCATCCGACAGCTGCAAGACTATCAACGAATTCAAATTATCGTTATAGAGACGAGTCTGATAACAAAATTAAGTAAAAACTCGTTGTTACTATTTGACAATAAATTATCATGTAGTGATTTATAATTTCTATAGTAAATTAAAATAAAATGTTTATTGGTTTATTAATTTGTTTTAATTTCATTGTTTTACCAAAATACCAAAATAGCGAAAATTGTCTTGTTTCATAACTAAAATAACTCCAACACGTTTGAAACAAATAACATCAAAATTAATAGTCTGTGTATCTATATTATATATTTATTATTTTTGAACAGTTTAACGGCGTATGAACTCATAAAACGATACAAAATAACCCGTTGAAATAATAATAATCGTATAAAAACCTTAAACAGTATACAATAATATTACCATATTTTTATTAGAATATAAGAGCGTATGAGCATTGCAATAAAAATAAATGCCAATGCGTATGACATCACGTCACGCCTACTTGTTGCAAATAAGAAATAAAGCGCCACCCATCGTATTCGGGGAGTATATATCTTTAAGCGCTCTCTTGATATCCATCCTTTTAAAAGCTGATCTGGTAGTGGTGATAACTGTAGCCGTAGGGATTCCAACGCAATAATACAGGTAAGATATAACTAATATACATGTAATAAATAAAAATTTACAATACTTGTTTCAATTTATTCTGCCACTATTTTTTTTTTTAATTCAAAGCGTTTAAACGTCACTAATTGATTAAAATAATATTAATATTTAGTTTAATACTATAAATATTTTTGGGGAAAAATCAAAAATATTATTTATTTATGAGAAATTAATATACCAGCCAATAACCATTAATTATATTTTAATTATCTATGGGGAATAGGTAAAAAATTAATATTTTTATAATAAGAAAAATTGAAAATTGAATAGGTTTCAATAGTTTATTATTGTATCAATAATAATTACCCAATGATATACAGCATATATATATATATACAATACCTGTTGTATAGATTTATTATTTAAAAATTTAAAATTCATATTTATAAGCAACATTTCTAAATTCTTTTGTGTAAAATTATTTGTTATTTTTTGACGAATAAACAATTTGTATAAAATATATATATTCACATAAAGTTATAAAATATCAGATACTATGTACAGATTGTAAAAGATGCGTACACTTTAGACGTTACCGTAATAAAATCTAAATTTAAATAATTTAAACCAATATCGAAGGGAAAGAAATATTTAATACATTTTGAATGAATCGCATTAATAGAAAGTTTGAAAAAAAATTAACTAATATTTTTTTAAGTTTAAAGTTAAAAACCTAATCAAAGTAACAATTTTAATATTCAGAATATGATTAAGTAAAACGAAAGTTAATTTTTTTTATGTTAATATAATAAAATATTAAAACATACAATGTGAATTATAATTTATTAGCTATACCTAACTTTGTTTTTTTAATTATTTGCCTATTTAAGTAATAAGATTTTATTGTTACTAATTAATTGTAAAATTTTAAAAAAATGTAAATTATTTGAGAAATTTCTAGAGTATAAATAATAACTAGGACACTAGGTATTTAATAAAAAAAAATATTTATAAATAATATTACATTTAACAATATTAAAATTAATCATATAATTCATATTTCAAAATATTACATAGATGTAAAGGTAACATAGACAAATATATAATAAAATTATGTTTTTTTACCATAAATATGTTGTGTTTATTGAAAATTAAATCATTGAAATAAAAAAATAAGAGTACCGACACAACTAAAAAAAAAATTGATAAAAATTATATAGCGATTAATTAGAATAGTAATTACGATATTTATAAAGCTAAATAAGAAAATATTATATTTAGATTTGTGGCTGTACTTATGAATAACTTTATTGAAGTTAGATAGGTAGTCATAAAGTAGCTATTATTTAAACAAGGCATTGTTAGAAAATAATGATTATCTAGACATTTTTAAAAATTTTTTACTATTGTATCATTATTATAGTGAATATCATACATAGTACATAATATACAATAACTAATAATATGTATACTATAAATATTACAAACCTTAAGTGTAGTTTCTAGTTTAGATTATGATTCAAATTTAATATTTTAATACATTTGTATGCAAGTTAATTTCAAAAACTTAATCAAATTATTAAATAAAAAAATTTTAATTCTAACGGTTATAATTTATAAATAGAGTATGGCTATAGCTTTTTGATGATGTGTTATTTTATTTAGTTACACATTATTAGACAGTAAAAATTATCAAAACTTTTCATGTAGAACTAATAGTTAAGAAATGACATTAGAAATTGAGCAAAAATTTAAACTATTAAAGTATATAAAATCCATTTAAGAATTTTCTAATAGTTTTTGAAAAAAATACGATAATTTATAAATGTTTTATATTTTACACAATTTGTATACTTTTTTGCTTATAAATGCGAATGTGTCATTAAATTATTATACACTACTTAATAATTTATCAAGGATCTAAATAAAAATATGTTTATTTACTTTTAAAATTCTTAAGAAAGAGTTTTAAAAACTTTTATAGGAAGATTAAAATGTCATAGCTACACCATTGCACATTAGAATTTAATTGTACTATTGCCTATTTAAAATCTAGATCATTTTTTTCTCGGTCATTTAATGTTTTTTTTACTAATAAATTTTAATATACTTTAAGCTCGAAACATAAAATAACTTAAATAATATCATTACATTTTCGTTCAATAAACTATATTTACATATTATATATATATTATATTATATTGAGCTAATAAATAAAATTGTAGAGATTCATCGATTCTTATTTAAAAGAAAAGTCAAGCCTTCAGTAATGTTATGCCTTTATTATTTGTATTGCTTTGTTAACTACATATATATAATTAATATTATTTTAAGCCGATTATTTTGAAAAATTTTTAAATGTTGAATTTAATACATGCACGTAGCCGAAAACATTGTACAATAAATAAACAATCATAAAAACGTCTAAAAAATTCGTTATTATAGTATACTATGATTTTTTCTATTCATCAATTTTTACTATATTTTAATTGATTAATAATCTTTTATTTTACTACGACTAATCCAAACATTAATTTTATTGTTTTTACGTCTCTATAATAGTAGTTTTGTTCCAATAATACTTTTGTCTTAAAACATAAATATCTTTCATAGTTTAACTATTTCTGAACAGTAAAATTAATATGGGTTTTGTCAAAGTTTTTGATTAAATGAGTTGAGTAAAGTCCAATGCGAGGATCGTAGAAGTCTATTTATATAAACTTTGCAATGACCTGATGATTGCAGTAATATTATCTACTGTCTTCAGATAAAGTTGAGGGTATGAAACATATTTAAAGTACTACCTACCTATATATAAACAATGGTGTACAATACGATAAACGCAGTTATATGATTTTCTTTGTACTCGTGTGTATTCAACAATATATTATGTAGGGATAAGATATGTATATTTAGTAAATATATAATACACATGCATATGTATCTTATTATTATGTTTTTATTCTGCGCTTTTCTTATTTCATAGTAGCCGAAAAGTCAAATTTTCGTACAAACTAAGTAAGGTTGGGTAAAAATTTTAGGTTTCACGAACTCGAACTCAATTTTTTCTTGAATTGAATCTTGTTCAACTTTTGAACTTTTAAAAATTTAACCATAATAAATTTTATAACATTACAGAAGTATAACAGTTGATACTTTTATTAAAAATAATTAAAATCAATTTGCTATCATACTTGAATGAAGCATTTTAAATTTTATTATGCTTGAACTATTCGAATCACGTGTTCCAGTTGTTTGAATTAGAACTTAAATTTTTCTTGGATTTTGAACTGTTTAAATTTCTTAAAGTTTGAGGTGTTTAAGGATTTGAAAAATTTGAAAACCTATCCCTAAAAATAAGTTATTATTGGCTGTTGGCTATTTATGTGTTTTTTTCTGTTGGTACATTAAAGGAACGTAAATGAACCAAATAAATTGCATTTAATACTTCCATAGATTGTAATTGAATTCAGAATATAGTTAAAGAAATTTTTTAATAAAGTATTCTTTCCAGAAATTTGATAAAAAAAAATTGTAACATAATAATTACACGCAAACGTGATTTTCTTCGGAACTCGGCTTATTATAGTGTAGGGTTATAGCCTAAAAGTGGCTGATTTATTTCGAATATTTTTTACGTCGAAATATATAACAGGAATACTGAGAGAAGATGACAAGTTTGTAAGAAATTTAAGAATTAAAACAAAATAGGCAACTAAAATAAATTCTGTATATAATAGAATACTGCACATTTTAACATTTTTTTCGATGGTTTTTCTTTAAGTGTAGGAAAAATTATAAGCAATTAAAAAAAACTTTTTCGTTTCACTACTAAATATATGAAAATTTAGATGAAAAAATAATTTAATATCGGTCAGATTATATTTCTGGACCACTCAATTGGATTACTATAAGTCCTTGTATAGTTATATTATTAATTATTATTATGTTAACTTTAAATCAATGATAAATCATCGTACATCATGTTTAATATCGATCAAGGCGAACTTTGTTTGCTATAGGTGGCAATGTTCAAACTCAAAAAAATATCAGTTATGATTTTTAAGATTTTCTAAAAACATCATTAAGTCTGTTATGAAATTAATTATTTATACTTTTGTATAGACTATAGATTGTAAGTATATTTTCATTAATAAAAAAAAACATGTACCTACCAATTAATAATATTTTTTTATTAAAGTACATTAAAAATATTTTTCAACATTTTTATTTCCACTGAGTAATTACTAAGGTCAGATTTCTCAGAAAAGTATAGGGAAATTCTAAAAATTAGTTACTTATACTTTTTATAGTATTATCTCAGCAACTAGTGATTACTTAAAAAACCAATATTATTTTTATAAATAAAAATATACAATACATGTATATAATATATATTATAAATAAAACTCAGAAAAAATTTATTTTTTATAATGTTTGGATATTAATAATATTTAATACATGGTTTGGTAATTATATTAATGTGATATATTAATGAGTGTACCTGACTAAACAACAACCTAAATTTTTATGAACTTTTTATGAATTTTTTATATATTCTATATATTTTATGTATATAATAAAATAATTAGTACATTTGGTAATATTATGAGATATTAACATTATCTTCAAGAAATTTAAACTAAGAACGATATTTAATTTAATATTGAATTTTTATTTAATATTATATTCGTCTAATGATTTTTTTTTTTTGTATCGTTATAACATTTTCTCTTTCCTAAACAATTGCAAAATATTCCTATGTATTTGTATCTTAATAAAAGGTATATTGTGTATCAAGTTTTAAGTTGTTAAATAGTTTGTAATTGTAATTGGGGACTGATTAAAACTAAATGATTAAATAATATTAATATTAATTGAATATTATTTTACTTTACTAAGTATAATCTTCAAGGATCATGATTATTAATATATTAATAGATGCATAACTACAGTAATGATTAAACGGCAAAGGAATGGTTAAGTTAGATGTAAATTACACGCGTACTTACATCAAAAAGTAATTTACGTTAAAGTGGAAAAAGCAGCAATATTTAAACTAAATAATTATAAAAGTAAATAGAATAAGTTAAATAAATAACCATCTATTTATTTTTTGTCCATTGTAATTTTATAGTAAGTATATTATTTTATTTAGATTCATGTATGGTACTTTGAAATAAATACCACATACTAGAAAAATAAATGATTTCTATATATTTGAATAGGTCAGAGCTATATAAAAAAGTAAAAAACAATATTATTATTTATTAATTGTGTTGTTATATAGGTATTTCTATTCAATAAAAAGTGATTGGCGACTGAAATATGTACCGAATATATAACATATTATTTCTATTACTAATTCATAAACGAAAATAATTTAGAGTTTGAGTATATTTTCAATGTATTTTCTGATTTTCGTAAAAATATTTTACAATTTCTTAAGTTTTTTACATTTCATTTTTAAAAATTTTCATTGATACCTTTGTACTGCAACATAATTTAAAAAAGTATAATTTTCAATTTATACATACTTAAAATATATGAATTTCAACATAAGTATATAGCATATTATTATAAACACAGATCAGAACTATTTCTGTCCATGAATTAATAATGTGTAAAACTGTCGAGTTAAGTAAAAAAACAATTTTTCAATTTTAAATCATTCATCAAATGTCTGTACGTAGGAAATTAACTACCTGTCCACATAGTCTCCAATGACCAAAAAAAATGAGACACGTCAACAAAAAGTATCCTTGTTAAATCTACACCAGAGGGAATAAAAAAGATTTTTCGTTCACAAATCCGTGTTATTATTGTATGCATAGGTGAAACATATTAACATAACATATAAATTTAAAAAAAAACAATATAAATATATATAAATAGCTAAACAACAGTAATATTATAGTTAAATTAATTAATTTTTTGAAAAAAATCGTTTTTGTTTTGCTTTTGAACTATTAGTGACAATTACAATTTACAACTAAACTATATAATATCTCTTTATTGCTCAGAATAAAAAATAAAATTATTTATTTATAAGTAGAATAGTTTGTAAATGTATACTCATTATTAGAAAAAATATTTTTTTGGCGTGATTTGAAATTATTGGCAATACAAGATTGTTAAGAAAAAAAAATTATATTTTTTACTATTTTTATCATTATAATTTTTTTACGACATACAATTTTAATTACACATTCCGAAGTAGAATGTTTTTTTTGTTGAAATTTTCAACACATAAAAATAGAATTCCAAATTAGTAGTTAATTGGTTATAACTATAATTAGATATTTGTAATATTTAATGTAAAATTGAGTAGAATATTGGACCAACATTTTTATAGGTACCCTATAACGGACTTATATAGTGCCACTCCACACCGTTCATCTAAACTTAAAATTAACTACTCGTACAAAATTTTATTTTATTTATTGAAATCCTCAGGAAAATATTTTGCTTTAGAATATGAAATTAAAAATATTTGCTGTGATTCAAAAAAGTAAGCTACTTAAAAAATATAATTTTTTTCAAAAGTTTTGTTTGTTATGGCTTTAAATTGTGTACACAAAAATAACGCTAATGCATTATTATATATTGGGTGTTAGTGTTTATTGATAAAATAATCGGCCTACAAACAGAGAAAGTATCTTAAAATGTTTATGGATAGTGTTAAAATCTAATAAATAGCTATATTGGAATTTCGCCAAAAATATTCTTTGATTATTAAACGTTTAATTATGTTTATAAAATGTATGTTCCAGCATGGTAAAAATTGGTTTACCCTGGCTGTTGCTAGTTCTAATGAAACTCACTAACAGAGAAATCAAGTCCGATGAGATTATATCCATACAAGAAGTGTATGATATATGCCAAATAGAACCTAGCACTGATATATGCGATCTACTGGAAAAATCTTCGAGTCTAGTTGATCTAAACAAATTGGATTTACCAGAAAAACGGCGACAGAAAACAGTATTCTCCAGTTGGGGTGGAAAACGACAAAGCACTTATCCATATGGGGGAAAACGTCCAGCATTTTCCAGTTGGGGAGGAAAACGAGCTTCGGATAAACACGGTCGACCTAAACAAACATTTTCTAGTTGGGGCGGAAAAAGAAGTGAATTTGATGGTTATGATAATGGAGAAATGTTTGAACACCAAATGGATAAAAGGGAACTTAATGGGATTAAACAAGATAAAAACAATTATAGAAATAAAATGACTAAAGGAATTCATGCATTGTTTACCATTTTCTCCGACTGGTCAAGGGATTCAGAAGAAAAGAAAGGAATTCGATATGCTGGTATTAAAAGTATGAGAAGAAGTTCCGATTTTTTTCCATGGGGTGGAAAACGATCTACCGGTGATGCTAAATAAATACGTTTTTCTTTATAGTTGATGATAGGCGCATTCAATTTTGTTTAATTTTACTATAATAACAAAGATAATTTAATCCTAATCTTACTTAAGTGACGATAAGCTTACTTGAGTAGTATTAAATTGGTAGAAACGTATAATATGTATTATCAAAATAAACATATTTGTGATTAGATGACGGAATGTAGTTATTGTTCTACATTAAGTCAATATTTTGATTTATATTATATTGTTAACACTATTTAAAAAATCTGTAAGATTTTGAAATAAAAATTAATCTTGAATTTATATTACTTTCTATGTGATAATTCATAAAAGCAACTTTCTATATGCCTATAAATAATTAGATAATTATATTGATCAAGATTCATATTTCACGACATGTCTAGGGTTTAAAAATCAAGATAATGCAGCTTCAACAATTATCACAAGTATTAAGTACCTAGATTATATATTTGTTATTTAATATTCATTTTGCATAATATACAGTGTAATAAAACGGTTTGGTAAACTGATTTTTGAGAGGGTTATTAAAATTAATAATAAATAAATAAATTACCTATTTAAAAAAATAAATAAATAAATAAATCGACATTTTATAAAAAAAAATTGTAAATAAGTATGCCTTCAACTCAAAACAATTAAACCTCCTCAAAAATCATTAATAAAAATATCATTTATCATAAATATAATTTTTAACTGTACCTACAATAAATTAGAAAAAATCAAGTTGCACTAATAGCACACTAATGTTACCTAATTAAGTAATTTACTACTAAATAATAACACAGTAATAGTATTTACCATATACTGTGTAGAGGTGTAATTAAGGGGTGAGAAGGGATAATCCCCCCAGAGCCTTTAATATTTGATAAAATAGTATTATTAGCTACCACTGTACTTGGAAATATAGTAAAATTTAGTATATTGTATGTAAAAAAATGTCTATCCTCAAGGACAAATTCTTAATTATGCCACTGATATTGCATGCATAGGTACATAAACAAAAATAGTATTTCAGGACATTTTAAGAAAATAGAAATGGGCAAATTGCAACCTAGTGGATTAATAATCAAAATAAGAGGTTTTATATTTTGTAGTTTATCTTTTGACCTTTGTACATATTTAGGATAATCAATGTTATTTATACTAAATATTTACTATTTTGCAATCACTTATTTCAGTTCTTTCAAAGGCATTTATTTTAAAATTTATACTAATGAGGTAATTAACAACTAATAACTGATATAATTTAAATACATTTATCAAGTTATTGATCTAGGTTTTATAAATTAGAGCCCTCTTATTTTTCATATAAAATTATTTATTACTTTTTAAAATTTACTGTATTATAATACCTTTAAAAGCTGACATATAAGTATCATACATAATAATAATAATAATATAATATTTACTGCATTTAAAAAAATATTCATAAATAAGTATAAAATGATTGTCTCTAAAAGCCTAAATTTGTGGATAAGGTAACAGTTCTTATCTAGTAGGTGAGATTTTGTACAAAGTTTATGATAATTATTATAAGTATTTACAGAAACAAAAATATTATTAACAGTGAAAAACATGACCTTAACTTTAAAATTTACAATAAGTTATTTAATTTTTGATTATAACAATATGAGCATTGCCCAATTACATATTTCATAAATAGCATATTTGAATAAAAATACAACAATAAGATAATATTGGTTAAAAGAGAAAGAATGGTTGTTCATTTGCCATGCGCATCATACGATAAATAGGGTTATTGCGACAGTAGTTAGTGGAACAGTACGGTACTAAAAAAGGAGTATGTAAATGGAGGGAACACTATGGACTCTGAAGTTGATACTGGATTGAAGAGTGGGAGCATCTATTGAACCATCGAAGAGTTTATGTAGGAATAATAAATTTGCAGCTACTCTTCTATCAATCAGTGAAATAAGTTTTCATTCCCTCAGCACAGAGAAATAACCAAATGAGGCATGTTCAATCTTAAAAACATAAGCTGTGAATGATAACAACCATATTTGGATGCGCTTTAAGCTGTATGAGGGTCCCATAACATAGAAATTCTACAATAGGTCGAACTAAGGAGCAATAAAGGAATTTAAGGGAAGACTCAAATTTAAATTCAGACGCTATTTGTTTGATAAATCCAAGTACTTTGAGATCCTTGCATGAAGACAACACAATGTGAGAATGAAAATCATTAATAGGTGTGTAAAGAATACCCAGATCTTTTGCACTTATGACTGGTATTGGTGTAGAACCATTGATTTTATATAGAAAGAGAATAACAGATCTGCATTTAGTGAATGACAGTTTGACACTTCTCAACATTAATGCTTAGTCCTAGTGAATTAAAGTAGGAGACCAAAATTAGATTGGAGTAGGTGACAATCATTTATGGAAGTTATTTTATGGTAAAATTTAAGGTCATTAACAAAAACAAGGAACTGACAGTTGGGCAGAATTTTTTTCAAACTATTTAAGAATAAGGCAAATAGTAGTGGGGATAAATGCCCCCCCCCCTGGAGACCACCAGATGGTACTGCAGAAGCCATTGATTTGTGACAGTTGGTTTTAACCAACTGAGTTCTATCTGCCAAATAAGACCTGATGAATGATAAGACAGGATCTCTAAAGCCTGGCTTATAAAGTTATAAAGGACTTGTACAAGGGCAGAGTGGTTAACACGGTCAAAAGCCTTCACAAACAAATCTGTGAATATTGTATCCACCTATGAGTGGTTTTTGAAGGCCTCGAGGATGTAATTATTGAAAATAATAAAGTTCATCGTAGTGGAGTGGCACTATAGTATGGAGTTAACAGATGGCTGAGTACTCAAGAAGGCAAGTGATTCAGTTTTGTTAGATGGGAAAGTATAGAAATAGGTCTATAGTTTCTCATGTCATTTTCATCACCTGATTTATATATAGGAGTGACGCATCTCATTTTCCATATCGAAGGGAAAGCTCCTTCATTGAGTGAGCATCAGAAGAGTAGCCACAGGGGAAAACTAATAGCCAATTTAATGTTGTACAAATAAATACCAGATAGTCTATCCAGGTCGACTGATTTGACATTCTTTAACTTATCTAGACTAGACCAGCTTCAATATCTGTTATGCTGATACTACAGTTACTAGGCAAATTGTGTTGCCAGAAAGGCATATCTAATGTTATGCTAGTATGAGTTGTATACACAAAGTTAAAACGTGTAGCAAATAGATTAAACACCAACTCAGGGCTGGTGTAGGAGGTGCCGTTTAAGTGGATTTAGCACGATATTTGAGTTTGATCTGGCATAACGAGAACTGGGTTATCTATAATTACATCTTGTCTTCAATGACATAATTAATTTTTTTAAAAATCATTTAAATATATTTGGTTCTACAATCCCATTTTGACATTTACATAATAAATACTAATTATTTATAATTATAATTAGAAACCAAAATTTAAAATTTTTAAAACCGATAATTTAAGTTAAAAAATTAAATAATTCTACATGTGGCTGATCGACATTCACAGTATGTGAATCTTATGTAAACTAAACTCCAATTTACACAAATTATTACTAAAATATGATAAAATAGTTACCACAATTAATTGAGCATATATCACACATTCCAAAATCACAGCTGTGTTTCAAAATATTGTACTTCTTCTTCTTATAATAATTAAAGCTATAGAAATTAAATTACTATAAAACAATAAGATACCTTTTATCATAAATGTATTGCATCAAACCAATTAAGGGTAAGAGTCCAATATGCAACTTACATATGTTAGTCGAAATACCAATGGAATTGTATTGACCTATAATTCTTTATCACAGCTATTGTCACTATTTATGTTTACTATAATTTATAAGTTACTAACATTTACTTTCATCCATCACAGACCTCAGTATAGTTTCATAGTCGTTATTCTATTTGTGTAAGTGCATTTTTGTAATTTTTGAGATTAAAATGACTACTATTGGTCATTTATACAGACATATTATTATGGATTAAATGACATGTATATAATACTGAAAAGACCATGGCTTATTACTGGCCGATAATCTCATAACGTATATAAAAGTTAAAGATGGTATTTCATGAAATGGTGAACTTGTAGAATATTTAAGAAATAGTAAAAAAATTAATTCTTATAGCAATTTTAAAAAAGTAGAAAAAGTAACATTGCAATGTACTAAAACATAGATTTTTTTATCATAGAGGAACAGTATCAAGAAACTATTACAGCAATTATTAAAAATTAAATAAAAACTGGAATAAATAATTTTTAGTGACCAATAGATGACACATTCAAAATTAAATCTTCACGGATAGTAGATATTTAACTATTAAAAAAAAAAAAAACATAAAAATAGTAGAAGTTTCTAAGCTCTAAATTATTACTTATTAGTACCTAATTTAATATTGCATTCAACAAAATTTATAAAAAATAAAAAGTACAGTATTAATAAATAAAATAACTTTAGTTGATATTTATGATTTTATATTCTGTTTTTTAATCTATTAGTTAAAAATTATAAATACTGTACCAGTCTATGTATGGTGATTCACCAAGCATGCTCACCCTTATTTTTTCTTTTAATAATGAATTTATTCAAATTCTGATTTTTGGAATTATTAAATATACTCATTGTATAAGACCATAATATTTTAAAATTCTTCATAATCATTAATTAAATGAATAAAACAAGAAATCTTATAGTGATCAATGATCTTCAATTTAATGTTTTTTAACCAAAAAATCATAACAAGGTTATAATACAATAATTGTTGTTATTATAAAATAAATACTACGGTACCTTAACTAATTAAAATGTAAAATAGTAAATCACAAAAAATTATTAACAAGAAACAAAAGAATAATATGAATGTGTAGTATACATTCTCTAATTTATGTATGAATTAAAATATCTGACATATGCCCATCTTGACTATACAAGAAAACTTCAGTTCTGGTCAAAAATAGTCCCATCACTCACTGACATATCTCTGGGGTTTAGTTCACTAACTTAACTCTTCAATAAATCGAAGAATGTATATTATACATTCACATAATTTTTTTGATCTACAGAATTTTTTCTAATAAAGTAATAATAAAATAAAATTTGGCATTCTTAATGAAACATCATATAAACGTATGATTTTTATAACTTATTAATTAAAGTTATAAAAATAAAAACTTATTTATTAAAATAATAAAATCATAATTTTTTTTCCAATATAACTATTAAATTATTTATTCAATTTTAAATAAGGTATAATATTTGGATGTTTATTATTTAATATTGTACTTGGGCAATGATAACTTATTACTTATAAGTAATTTATAAATATGAATAATTTACCTGAAAAAGCAAACGTAGTGTTAATTTCAAGAAAAATATCACACAGTGTAATAATAAAAGTTTGATTTTGATTAACTTAACAGTTCACAGTAAACGGTTGTTGTAAAAAAACAGTAGAAGAATTAATAAATATTATTATGTTAACGAATATTTTTTTCAAAAATGTCTCTTTTTTGTATTTACTAGTCTAAACCCAGGTATTATGGTAAAAAAAAATATAGGCAATATAAAATAATGTCAAATATTATGTAATACGAGATGAAACGTTATCAATTATCATTGGGGCCGGTGACTGGCAGTTATCCGAAAAATGATAAGGACCCGAAAATTGAAAATCGAAAAAGTACTACCAACAATTGTAATTGAAATGTTGTAATATAAATTGTTATTATTATCACATAATATTTTATCATTGTATCACGATTAAAGTTATGTCCAAGATGGATTTACAATAATAAATAATATAAATCCATCCTGGATATACCTTAAGTCTTAAGGCTTCTTAATATATTATTTATTTATTAATTCTTATTATATATCTTAAATCGTTTAAAATAATAACAATGAAAATATAAGGTATCTGGTATAGGTAATACATATATTTAATATAAATATTTGTGTAAAAACGTGTTATTTACGAAAAAAAAAAAAATGTAAATTGTAAAAAGTGTAAAAAGAAATCAAGTAGATGTATCACCAGCATTTGTTGTTTACCATTACCTTTACCCTAGTTATCCCACAAGATATGTTGAAATCGAGGTCAAAATGTACAACATACTTACATACAAAATTTCAGTTATATAAGCAAAACAAATATTGACTATTGTGTTGTTAAATCTAAATTATAGAGTGAATTAATTATTAACAAACATATAGGTACCTATAAGAATATCTGTGTTCGAATATTCGCTTTTTACAGTATTTAAATTTTTTAACGACTTATGAACATTTTAAAATTGTAATATATTGCATGGTACTCATAGCTCAATTAAAAATTGAAATATAATAAAATAAAAAAAAAAATGAAATATTGTTAAAAGGAAACGTAAAACATTGATAAAAATTACTAATATTCTTTTCATGTTGGACAGATATCAAATCAACTCGTACTAATATTAAAGCTAAAAACACAAAATATGTTATTCTGAATGTAAATTTGATCAATATTTCAACATTAAAATCTGAAAATAATTTTTAAAAAAATCTTGTCAGTCGTCATATGTAGTAATAATGACATTGTGTAGAGATCCCATACGGGGACTTATTTGAATCAAACATCCCGGTGATCTAAATAATACTTTTGTTCCATATTATATGCTCCTTAATCCTTAAATTAATTTTTTTTTTTTTTTGAAATGAAAATATTTAATTCAAATAATTATATATTTTTGATGCACTCCCTAAGGAATCACCTCTTCCTTCATTTTACCACGACCTATGTAAATTATATGTCGTATTAAAATATAAGATATCCCGTAGAGATATTAAAAAATAATATCTCATTTACATTCCAAATGTGTAATTAAAATTCCTAGTTGAAAAAAAAAATAAAATCTAAAATTACCTACCTAATACATGTTGGTGTAATAGTGTTATTACATTAAATTTTGAGATAATTTTAGATTTTCTCACTGATTTCGATTTTTGACCAACAGATGGGTGCAAACATCATTGCTGAGTTGTTATTGCCTATTGAGCATTCATAATACAAAATAGGTCATACCTTTGTATTATTAGTATTTTTAAATTTCCATTGTAACAACTTACAAAGAATCTTGTATTCAATTTTCAAACTTTTGGACCTAACAAACATTTTTTTTATCGATATTTAAAGATAAAAACTAAAAAAAAAATTGAAAATTGAAAGTATCTATAATTTTTTTTTAATTACACTTATAAAAACTTATGAAGAACCTTATTCAATTTTCAAGTTTTTTAACAAAGGGAAAAATTATTTAACAACAGTTGAAAAAAATAAAAATAAAAATTGGAAAATAGAAAATTTCTTGTGCCTGTAAATAGTTTAAAAAAAGTCATAAAATTTTGTAAATGTTTATCATGTATAGAAAATGGACACATTAACATTTGGTTAAATATTTAAGTATTTAAACAGTTATTCGTTTTTGAATTGCACTAAAAAAACAAAATCAATTTTGTCTAATAGTTTTGCTTAAAAATTATCATTTTTTCTTAATTTTTTTTTTTTGATTTTCTTTGCGTAGTACACTTTTGAAAACTATTGAGAATTGTATAATTTATTTTATGATTAATTATAATATGATTTTATAATTAATAAATTTTTTTAACTCCTAATGGAACATAACTAGATTCACTTTTCTATACCATTAAAGATATTGAAGTAGACAATTAAAGCATTTTTATTTCCCCGAACGCAAAAAGTGACGAGAGGCACAAAAAGAACAGCACATCATTGTAAAATCAATACATTCATCGATTTACTCAGAATTTAAAATTCGTATAAATGTGCATAATCAACGATTAAAAGACTAAATATTCAGTGATGCAATTAGGAATTTGTCTTGGTGGAGGATAGATATTTTTTTACACACAAAATACTACATTTTCACATATATTTTCAAGTACTGCAGTTTATACAGGGATAACTAGGAATACTATTTTATCAAATATCAAAGGCTTGGGGGGGGGGAGTTATCCTATAACCCAGAGTTGGGCACAATTTTATCTAGATAATTATTCGAATAAATATGTATTCGAATAATTTTCACAACGAATTATACCGTATAATTTATACGAATAAAATATTATTCAATTAATTTTCGTTTACTTAATTGATTAAATTTTGGTTGGTAATTTTAAATACGCAAATATTAAAAACAATAAATTAAGTAATTGTAAATTTTATTTTATTTCAAATAAATGCAAAAAATATTATAAGCAAAACAACTTTTGAACTATAAATAAAAGTTAAAAAATAAATTTAGATATGTTTTTTTTTAATTTGGATTACTATAGTGTAAAATATTTATTTATTTGTAATAATAATTATGTAATAACTACAACAAAATTAAATAATAGTACCTAACTAAATAATAATAATAATAGCTATATGGGAAATTTTCCATCTAATATCTAAATGTCTAATCTATTTATACATTTTTTATAGAGCTTAATATAAGTTTTGAAAATTATTCGAATAATTATAAAAAAATTATTCGAATAAAATTTTATCTAAATAATCTTCTAAATAAAAAATTATTCTAATAATGCCCTACTCTGCTATCACCCCCTTTAATTACGCCTTTGTAGACCTTAGTTCAACTTAAAACTAAAATATGATATAATAAACTATAATAAAAATGTATTATAGGTAGATACATTTATACGTATGAGTACCTACCTAATACAAATTAATAGTAATGACTGATGAATAATACAAATCAAAATTACGTGATATCAAAATTTTAAAACAATAATAATTTTTATTATTATTATTCAACTAGCTTGCTACGACAACCTATACCTACCTTATTTATTATTTTACACAAGTAAATACCATTTAACAACCTTTTCGCAAGCGTTTCAAACTTTCAACTAAGTACTTAATAATAAGCCATAGTTGATAATTAAAAATCTGTCTAATATGTCTTCTGGCAATAGGTGTTTCTTTTATAAAGATGGCAAATGGTCAGTTTTTTTTTTTTTTTTTATTAGCTTTTAGTATATAACTATGATAGCTCAATGGTCAGTTATTTCAATCAAAATGTACCAAATATCTTACATTTTTTTTACATCTTCATTTCAGCGAGTAAACATTTTTAACATTAATATAAGTTGGAGGACTTCGTTCCCACACAACTAAGAAGCTGTTTGGTTTTTTTTTTTTTTTGGGGGGGGGGGTTATTGGATATCTGTGGCTAAAACCTCCAAGCCTCCCCCCGATTTCCACCTACGCTCTGCTATTATGTTTTCTTGAGATGGCTACTTTTTAAAATTTTGTTTCCCGACTCTTATAAAATTGGTTTAAATATTTAAAATGTATGCAAATGTTGATTATTTGTAATTGGAATTAAAAATTTTAAGATGTAGCCTAGTCGATCTCAAGTACCTATATATTTAAGTATTCAATCAATATTCACTGTTTTCAGAAGTTTTATTGCATTCAAATACTATAAATTACATTTATGTTATTTGTTGCATTATTAGGTATTTAGGTCTATCAGTAGAATTGTCTAAAATTACATAAAAATAGAATAAGCATATTAAGTATTTAGAATATTTATATACATATTCATAATTCATTACAATTCTTGTGCACAACAGTTAGTGACTTGTTCATGTATTGTTATTAATTTTATAAATTATTTTGGATAACATTTTAAAACCGAATAATAAGTATAGATAATATAAGGGTATATATGTCATGGATAACAATTAAAAATGTGTATTGTGTTGTATAAACATATTTTATTATTATTGTATGTTATTCTATAATATAAATTGTATGTTGTTCTATAGTTGAAACTATAAAGTATAATAGGTATTGATAATTAAACTAGCTGTCCCGTCCAGAGTTGCCTGAGCCAAATAAGTTAAAATTAACCTGAAGTGATTTACATTTAGGTAATCCACTGCATTAGATCACGGACAATATGCGAGCAGTAAATTATCTGGTAGGCGATGCACCTACGGTGGATTGCGGACCCCTATGAAGTGCGTGAGTGAAATCAGAATTAGGTATGAAAACATTGCAACGGTGGCCCGTGCCGAAGATTTGTTTTTTTCTATAAATTTATTTGCAAAAATATGTGAATGATAATATATTCTTACTAATTATAATAGTTATAAATATGTAATCACTGACAATCTTATAAATAAACAGAGATTGGTGGTATAGCAATCATTTATAAACAAATATTTCCATCGTAAATCTCAAAATCCCTGTTTAGCATCTCCCGGGGTTGAGTTTTTCCAAAATTTTCTTTCATAAAAACCATCTCCTGGCAATTGCGAACAATTGAAAAAAAATTTCAGCGAAATCGATCAAGCCGTTCACGCGTAATGGCGTGACTAAAGGCAATAATGATTCATTTTTATATATACTATATCAGCGGTTCTCAAACTATGGTACGCCAAAGACCATATGGTGGTACGCGAAAGGTCCAATAGTGGTAGAACAAAGAGTAAATAAATATTTTAAATTGTCTTTGAAACAGTTAATAGATAAATATAAATAACTTGAATATAATATTACTCATAACAATATTAATCTTTACAATGTATGACATACGATTCCTATGCAATCGTAACTAACAACGAAAGAGAATCTGATAAAATTATCGTGCAACGAAAGTTTGAAAATAAATTCACTAAATTAGAATTTGATGTGTTTTGGATAAAAATTAAAAACGAATATCCAAAAACATTGTTTTTTTTTTTTTTTATCATTTATCACTACTTATCTTTAAGAAATTGTTTTTTCTTTAATACTCGTAGTAAAAAACAAGTTTCGAAATAAACCAAATGTCAATTCAAATTTGCGCCTTAAATTAAGTGATATAGTTATAATAAATTACTGATATACAACTTACAAATCTGCTCTTCTTGTTGAAAATGTATCATTTATTTGTTATTTATACAATTTGTTTATTAATACCTATTTAATTTAAAAAACTAATACCTACATTTTTTATTAATGAATAGAAAATAATAATTATATTGTAGTATTTTACTGCCTTATTATTTGAAAGAAATGTATTAAAATTTTGGTTAGTTCTATTTTTAGTCATAAGTGGTACACAACAGATGAATAATATACATTAGTGGTACGCGAAAAAAAAAAGTTTGAGAACCTCTGTACTATATAATGAATATACTATTATCTATATAGTTATTACTATGGTAAATTTATAACTGATAAGAAAAACATCACGTGTTATCAAACTGCTTTACAGTTTACACCGCCCAATACCATTATATCTTATCAGTTTATTGTTTTGGATTGTGGTAATCATTAGTCTATTTAGTCTATGCGCTCAATAGATATCTTGTATAATTTTAAATTCTAACTTCGTAAACAATTATTATTTTATTCATCAAGTGCAATCTTTATTTTTAATTGTATTCAAGTTAACTTTAACTGTATTCCGTACTTTTTGTGTTTTTAAATCAGCGCGAGTTTGTAATATAAAAAGATTTGGATGATCAAGAGACACGTGCACAGTATTTGTGAAAGGCAGAAAACAGGTGATAATTTTATCAATTTTTTTCATTTATTAGCATTTTTAAAAATTACTGTAAACCGTAAATGAAAACAACAGTTAACTGTAAACGTGATTATGGAAAGTTTCTCTTTTCTCTTTTCTCTTCTGAATACTAACTTATTTGGTTCAGAATACATGTTTTGATCACTCAATATGGACGTTTCTTTTTTAAAGATAATTTTTGCTTTTATGGCATTTTCAATTGTTATCTTAAGTGTTCTAATTAATTTAATTGAATCTAAATTACCGGTGTCTATAGTACAAACATTCAGGTATGGTAAATTTTCAAGTGAAAAGAAACATTTCTTGGTCAACTATTTGGAAGTACCAAAAAATTGGTTCAAACATTTTTATGTATTTGCTGTTATGTGGTCGACACTTGGATTTGTATTGGTTATACTAGCTTTTGTATTCAAAGTGTCTGTTCCTGAATTCATAAGATATTTTTTGGACATGATAGCACTAAAGAATCGACGGACTTCATACAATGCAACTGCTGCTACTGTTGCGATGTTTTGTATGTTAATCCAATGTTGGAAGCGTTTTTATGAAACCCATTATTTAAGTGTTTTTTCAAATTCAAAAATTAACATATCTCATTATGCTATTGGCTATATACACTACTTTGGTTGTATAGCTGCTATTTTAGCCGAAGCACCATCGCCTTTTACCTCACTTTCTGTTGATCATCTGTCCTACTTCTTAATTAATGATATAAACATTAGACTGATCATTGGAGTAATTATTTTTCTGTGGGCTTTTCAACAACAGTATTTGGCAAATGTGAATTTGGTCAATTTGAGAACAAATAAAGAAGGAAAAGTTATAACATATGAACACAAAATTCCAACTGGTGGTTTATTTGACAAAATATCTTGTCCTCATTTGTTTTGTGAAATGCTTATGTATATGGCCATATACATAATGCTCTGGGGAAGTCAGATTTGGCCTTACATTTTTTTTTGGGTATTGAGTAATCAGTGTGAATCTGCAATGCTTAATCATTGGTGGTATCAATCAAAATTCAAAATGTATCCAAAGGAAAGATATGCATTCATTCCATACATATTATAATTGAAATGGTAAAATCAGCTGCTATTATTGATTCAAATGGAAACCCAAGTGTTTTAAGAAATCATATTTTTGTTACTTATTATTTGAATTATTCTAGTTAGTATAGTGATAATAATTTGTTAATATTACCTATATATTTATATTGATATGTTTAATAAAAACTGTCAAATTTAATCTTTTTTTATTTTTATTAGGAATTCATTTTATGGTGCTACTAAATGTATTTATATTATTTACATTATATATTGTTATTGTTTTAATTTTCAATTTGTTCAATACTACTTTACTTGTCTATGGTTGTTATTTATACATCATTACTATATTATTGCTCAAAATATATTATTTCTATTTTTAAATGCACAGGAGCTTTATTTTAGTATCTATAATAGTTATTACTTTGATATTTGTTTTTTTTTATCTAAAAATAAAATATTTTAGAAAAAAATTACATTTTCAAAAAAAGTTATTACCTAATTTGTATGTATTGAGTTTATGTTAGTATTATTGCTAAAAAAATATATGTCTGATGCTATCTTTAAAGGTGATTGATTCTGTGTTATACAAAGATATTTTGTTATATATTTTATAAATTTAAAAATACTCAATATTATACTTAGATATAAGCACATTATATAATGTGCTTACTTATAAAATTCTGAAGTACTAATATTGACATAACATTTTAAGCTATATATTATAAAAAATAGTGTTATAATTAATAATTTATCATATTATACTTAGATTTATTTACTATTTTAATTTATTAGTTTAGATAATTTTTCTGGGTGTAAGAAAATTGAATAATTAAATAGCTAAGTAGAATAAGGATCAATGAACTTAATGCTCAAAAAAAGTATTCAATATGTTTGTGGTATGGTAGGTGTCAAGTATTTGTACATCATCATTGAGTAAGTCACTGTAATGTATGTGTTAAATTTAAATTCAATGATAAATCAAAGCATATAAAAAATGATTCTGAGTGAAGATTGTCAATCAGCAGCCTATATTAGTATATTTCATGATATTGTTATTAAAGTAATTTATTTTACTATTAACTATTTAACTATTTAATTTTTGCCAAAATATTACATTTATCATATTTTTAATATTAATATTCATTTTAGTCAATACTGCTTAACCAAAGAATGGTATGCATAGGTTCATACTATAAATAAATAATAGCTTAAAATTAATCTAAATGCTTTGAAAATGTCATTGTGTGTATGGAAATTAATAATATTCATTAAGTTAAAGTCTCAACTATATATTAACTATTATATTTTTGAATTAAAACAAAATATTTAAAATTTTTATTCTTTGTTTAAATATCTAATGTTGACTTTAAATGTCTTTAAAAAATAAAACATTTTTTTAGATTTATTAGTTTCAGTATGAACTGTTTATGAGGGACCTTGTATTTAATTTTCAATCATTTTTACCAAGCAAAATTCTAATTTGACCTTAATAATGTATGGACATATAATCATCGAGCTTGCGATTTTGCATTTATCTTCTTTACAAAGCGAGTAATTTATTTTTAATTTAGGAATTTTGTAACCATACTATTCATATTATCTTAATGTTTATATATTATACTAAAAATTAATAAAATATAGACAATTTATATTCTTTAAAACCTTTTATTTTTGTATTATTAACTCATTGTTTGAATTTATAACTTACATGGAAATATTATTGTTAAAACAAGATTTATACAAATAAATAACATAGAGATGTGACAACTTTTGAAGCATTTTAAATTCAAAAATACAAATTAATACAATTGTAAATTCATTTTAATAACTCATCATAATTATATTGACAGGGTATTTAATAAAAATAAAATTATCTCCAATTTATGAACATAAACATTTATTTATCATCTTAATTTCACAATTTAAATACTAATTTCAGTTTTTTTCAACTTACTTTAGTTTTAAACGATTTTTTAGTACTTCAATTATATACCGAGGTTCATGCTGCAACAGAAATAATTAAATACATGAGTGTATGTTAATTAATTGATAAAAGTATGAGTTATAAATTTATAACTTTTAAGTTAATTTATTTTTTACAATTAATAATATACCAATGAACATTAACACTTAAAAGTTTAGCAGACATAAGTATTCTGTATGCAACTTAGTAAACTCCAACAGGTTGTTGGTGTTATTTTGTGTTTTCATATACTGCAAGATGTATAATTTAGTTTTCTTACTTAATATTAATAAAATACATGTTTTTCTTTCATGTATTATTGTTAAAATTAATATTTTAACATATTAAAATATTTTTATTAGTTAGAATTACTTATTTTAATTTTGTTATATATAAAAAAAATATTACAAAATCAAATGATAAAATATTATTGTTTGCTTAAATAACTTACTTTTAAAATATGTATTCCTCTCTCACTCATTACAACTACATCATTCACTCCTTCGCCAGCTATATCTAAATAACAAATTGAATAAACCGAGTCCCTCATGTCAAATTGTTGTTGTTCCACCCAGTCATTATTTTCATAGACATAATTTAAAATATACTAAAACAAAAATTGTATAATATCATTATGTATAGTTTTTATATTTGATATTTCAAATGTATGTTTAATATTAATTACATTCCCGTATGTTCCAAGTAGTATTTCATTCTTGGAATCAAAATTTACATCTGTGATTAGAGCGCACACAATAGCTTGGTGTCTATTACTATCGGTCAATGTAATTGCACTTTTTAAATCCTCTTTCAACACATTCCTTAAATAAGTATAATAAATACATAATATATTTTTAAAAAAATATATTATTTTATACAACTAAGTTACCAGTACTTGCATATATACAACAGCACTTTCAACTGCACTTCCTACTAGTAAACAGATTTGATCTTTTTCATCTACAGCGTCACAGTCTGGAATGCAATCATTTCTGACTGCTATAAATTGTATATAATTAATACTAATAAGTGGAAAGTTAATAGTATTTAATTAAGAACAGTAGAACCTTTATAGTCCGGTCAAAATTAAATCAAGTAATGTTCAGATAACTGGAAGTTTTTTAGGGTACTAAATGATTAAAAAAATTTGTTCAATTAACTTTATTTATTAGTTCTGATAACAAATTTAATTTATTGCATATTTTATTGTAAATGAAAAAAAAATTGGCAATTTTTTTTAAAGTGCTAACTTTTATTTAAAAATAAGTTTGACCAATACACAGTATAACAAATGGGAGAGTAGCAAAGATCCTAAAATGAAATTGTAGTAGATAAATTTTTTTCATAAGTTAATTATGTTTTGGGGATTTGGACTATTTCTTATTGAATATTAATAAACAGCTCATTGATTAACTACTGTTTATACCAAATTTTGGAGAGCATAGACTATTGAGGTTCTACTGTTAGAATTTTTTTTAAATACCTGAGAGAATATTATCAATGTCAATGGTTTTTTTATGTATGTTAAACAATTGCATGACTGTTATTGGTGACTCATAATGTTCTAAAAAACATTTCAGTATCTGATTTTTTTCTGAATCTACAATTGCAAACATTGAATATCCTGTTTCACATCCATAATATGACATTCTTCTAAAATAGTAAAACAAGATAATATTTTTCAAATTAGAAAATTAAATTTAAAAAATAATGATTTACTTTTTGTAGTTGCTAAATGATTTAGTACCAAAACACAGAACAATGGAGTCTTTTGTATCTTCAAATTCGATAAAATATTCTTCAATTTTTTGTTCAAGAATTTGTTGTTGTTCATCCTTATAAGCGTGAATTTTTCCATCACTTCCTGATAACAACCACATGCCCTAAATTATATAAATAAGTTTATATATTTTAATTTAGTGTTTAATTAAGCTATTCAAAATATTTTTTATCTAATTATCATTTATTTTAAAACAATGTTGAAAATAGGAGTTCACTGTGGTATAATAGAAGCTGATAGTGTATAATTATCTGTTGTTTTTTTTATGTATAGTACCCACAACAAAACTATAATTGTACAAGTATGCACTAGATGAAAATTTGTCATTATCATTCACTAAATCTTATATAAAATGTTGCTTATTATGTTTAAAAGTTTCTATATATATTTTATTTTTGAATTTTAATAAGTTTAGTGATCATCGAGTACTGCATATTAGTATGATACCAGTGTACTAATTCAAATTTTCAATTGAATTGAAATGTATAAAATGATTGATATATTGAATACATTGTAAAAAAATATTTTTTAAGTAAACTATGTATATAATAGTGCATATTATACCATCAATTTATTTAATAATATGGCACTAAGAGTTTATTGTCAGTTGCATGAACAATCACTAAACATTTAATGAATTAATAGTTAGTTAATGGTCCCTTAAACATGATTTAGTGATCCACAATTGGTTCATTATATTTTATTAAACCATTGAATTAATTAAATTTTTTATGTGACTCAGCATATAAGTATTTGTTTTAAGTAACAAAATACCATACTTCAGTATTGCAATAACTAAAAATAAAATAAAAAATTAATTGTATTTTACACTTTTTTGTGATTCAGTTATATAAATGGCATGGTTCAATTGAAATGGAATAAAATTCAATTGCAGTGTTTTGCAATTTTCTATTATAGCTTCTAACGATGAACCAGGAAATCCTGAGTATAAGTTAAAGTATGTTTCAGCTGTTTCAGCAGGCTCTTCATTTTCTATAATCTAGAACACAATATATATATTAGCATTTTTATTTTTATGTAATACTACTTATATTAATATTTAAATAATAAATACTTAAAATGCATATATTAGCGCTTATTTTTATGTTCTATAAGTACCAAACCCTGTTTGTAACTTAACAATTCATTAATAACAAAAAGTTTTATGACTACTTAAATTTTTTTATTTCTCAGACACTAAAGCAGTCATTTTATAGATTATAATATTAGGTAATATGCTAAAATTTATATTCTCTGTACATCTTTTGTATAAAAAATTAAATAATTTCCATGCATCTCTAAAATAATGTTTTTTGTACATACACACCTAGGTACAAGGCAGTACAATTTTCTTTCATATGTGATAAATACTCAAAATAAAATGTTCAGAAAAACACATTTAAATGTTTGATTAATATTATAAAATTTTTATAATTTTACAAAATTTTAATTCTAAACAATACCTAATATTGAAGATAATTAGTAGATACTAACATTGTGATTTGCAATATAGCTAAAGACAATCAAGTATAAAAATGATTTATAAACATTTTAGTCCTATATTCTGAGAAAGTTTTAGTTATGAACATAAAGTTTTAACTTATAAGTAAGGCTGAGGTTAAAACAAAAATATTAATGGTTAGGTTAGATAGGTATACTTCAAATGAATCTTAAATTTTAAGAATTGACCAAAATAACAATGATTGGTATATTCATTTAATAAAGATATTCTATCATTATGTGCTTGTAAGCTAAACGTATTATTCTATAAAGTACATACCAACGCATACGTTATTCCGAAAACAAAATCATCAAACTCCTTACATTTGTTTATGCAGTGTATAGAAATGATCTCGGCGTTACCTATAAAATAATTCAAATTATAAGATAATTAAAATCAGTCGATGATGCGGTTCAGACTCACTAGGAATATTTGAAAAATTGAGTTCCACAATAAAAGTTTTAACTTTATCGTTTACTATCTTTGATTCCAGAGTGATGATGTCTTTTTTTGATGCGATCATAATAATCTTTTCTTCGCCGTCTACCTTGCGCATTACTGTTGCCGAATAAATATTTGCAGGAGACGATGTGTCGTACACTACCGACTGTACTAATCCGTCCATTTTTTTCTTTAATTCCCTCGAGACGTTCACAAATCGTTTGTATTTGTTTCTATGAAATGTTTTCTAAACGACACGTCTACAGCAAAACAGGTCCTCTCTCTTTTCGCACTCGTTGGCCGTTGCGTGTTGCGGTCGTGCGATTGCACAAATTTTGTGGCTTGTCCTGTTACATGGAACGAGTGTAAACAATTGTAATAGTGATAAGACGTGATAATTCTTAATTCCATCAGTTGGTTTTTATCAGTACGATGGCGTGATCTACGTATCACAAAATAAAATAGTCGACTACGTTTCGTAGTACCGAACGTATAGTACAGAGTGCGTAGTAATAATGTAAATTGCTAAATAATTACTATAATAATATTATTTATATTATTATCTATTAATCTCACCCTGTAAAAATATTAATTTTGTAGGGTTAGGTTATACATTTATATTAAATTAGGCCTTTACACTTCTAACCTAGCCCTCCTCAAATATATGCAATATTTGTTTCTTGCAAGCATTTCATAATTAATTAATTTTATTTATTTATATATTTACAAACAAAACAGTTAATATAATACTTTTATATATATATACAAAATATTAATTATAATTATTTGCACACTTTCTTTAAGCTAATGCTTGAGTTCAAGGTGGTGACTTCTGAATATAATCACAAAGTAAAAAAAAAACAATTTCCATGAATACTTAAATAATATTAATTATACATATATACATTGTATTTTGTTAGATCCATATTAAATTTATTTTCAACATTATAGAAAATTTTAAATGTTTATAATTAGTGAATTGATTAATATTTATTACCATTTTTCTACAAAGTGAAATTGCACAATTTAAATAACTTATCTATAAATTGTAAAAAACAATTTGGAACAATTGATTTATATTATTTTTAAATCTGGTATTATAATTATGTTTACAAGATGGTAAATACATTCTATGCTTAAAACTTAATAGTAAAGTAAATTTAGTGAAAACTTTGTCAAAATCTAAGACATTTAATTCTTTATAAATAAATTTAGTACAAGTAAGAATTGGAACTTTTAAGATAAATTTAATAATTTTATTCGTAATTGATTTTAATTTGTTCAACTAAATTTCATAAGCACCACCCCACATCTCAATATCAAATGCTAATATTGATTGAACTAATGAAATATAAATAATTCTAAGTTGCTGTTTATCAAGAATATATCTTAAGTCTTTAAAAATATAAAAGAATTTAAGACTTAAATTTATAATATAATCTATATGTATGTTCTATTTTAATTGGGAATCAATTCTAGATACTCGATAGAATAGACTCTTTCAATATTATTAGAAGAACAATTATTTGAAATATTATTAAGATTAGAAGTATTTTGGACGCTTAATTTCTAATATCATGATTTATATTTTGAATATTAAAGATTATATGCTTAGTTTTATTTAAGTTTAGCTCTAAATAATTATTATTGAACCATGATTTTACAATTTTGAATATTTTATTAGCTTTATAAAGCTTAGTAATTGTTCAATATTTTTTTCGTGAATGAGACTGACAGTATCATCCGCAAACCAAATTTTTGAATTAACACTAATATTCTGCAAGCTATTTTAATATATAATAAAAAAAGATAGGCCCAAGAACGGTCCCTTGTGAAACATTATGGTTTATTTTTAAAGAGGAACTATATGTATTATTAATTTTAACAATTTGTACTCTATCAGTGAGGTAAGGTTTAATAAAATCGTTTTCTGTTCCATGTATTCCTGAAAAATATAATTTTTTAAACAAAAACTCATGATTATTATTGTAAAATGCTTTTTTGACATCAAGAAAAATGCCCATAACTTTATTACTAAGATCTAAATTCTTATGAATAAATTTATTTACAAAAAAATACGCATCATTAATAAATCTACCCTGAATAAAACCAAATTAATTTTCAGAAAAAAAAGTGTTGTTAAGGAAATTCATAATTTTAGTTTTTATGTATTTTTTAAAAATCTTAGATATACTTAAGGATAATGGAGATAGGTCTAAAATTGCTGTAATCTAATTTGTTTTCTGACTTAAATAGGGGGATAACAATACATTTTTTAAAACATGATGGGTATTTTCCACTATTCAAAGACAAATTACATATAATAACATCATTAATGGGAAAGAAATATGTACTGTTGTTTTAAGAATGAAATTAGTGATACCATTTTCATAATAAGAAGAATTAGTCTTGAATTTTAAGAATGTGATTTATGATTTCCATCTGCGTTATAGGGGTTGAAAACAATTATTAACATGGCAATTTTTATTTAAATTTTTCCAGTCCTCATATACGTAGCCATTTTTTATTATATTATCCTCGATGTTTTTTCCCATGTTGGGAAAGAAAGTATTAAATTCATTTACGATATTGCTATTATCTTTAATGATTGTGTTATTATTGTATCTAATACTATTTATTTCCATCTTATATTCGTATGTATTTGTCCTATCTGTTATATCATTTATTGTTTTCCACATTTTTTTAGGATTATTTTGGCATTTGAATAAAAGCTCTTTATAATATATATATTTTTATTTTTTATTAAAATATTCAGAATATTAGTATATTTTTTATATTTTTGTTTTAAATTCGTATCAATTGGGATATTTATATATTTGCTTAAATAATTTTTGTTTATGTTTTGTAGAAATAATTAGTCCATTAGTAATCCAGTCTTTAATTTTTTTATATTTATTAGACATTTTATACATTTGATTAAAAGAGGACTTATTAATCATGTCTTCCATTTTATCTACGAAATTTTAAAGATTTGTCGACATTATTTGCATTAATATCATTCTAATTTTATGTATTTATAAATATGTTTAGTTGTTTTATATTTATTTTATTTATTGTTTTATTTTGCAAAATATGATGTTCTTTGATATTATTTACAGAGGTTTTAATAAGTGTTATTGTTTTAAAATGATCAGTGATTTTATATTTTAGAATAAATGCTTGAATATTATCACTAGTAATATTTTTTAGTAAAAATATGATCTAGACATGAATTGGAATTGTTGGTAATACGAGTGTATTTATTAATACAAGAAATATAATTATGATTAGCCATAGTATTGAGATAATCAAAAGACTTATCTGAATCGATAATATTAATATTGATATCACCTGCTATAATGTAATAGGCTTTAGTATTGTTCAGTCCTTGCAGGTAATCATTTAATCCGATAATGAAATTATCTTTATTACTATTTGGCAATCAATAAATTCCTATTATCATCAAAATTTTCCTATTATGATCAATTAATAATTCAATAGAATTACATTCGTTATTAGGTTTTGGGTGATGCTTTTTAATTCATAATTATTTTTCACAAAAATAGTTACACTGTTGTTTTTATTTGTATGACCATTATAAAATAATTAATTAGTAATAAGTAATTATAAAATATGATTGTATACCTGTAAGATAAATAAAAATTAAATGGTTGCAAATTTTTAAAATACATTTTGTGTTATTTGCTGAGTGAAGTCGATCGGAGTTTGAACAATTTATTTTATCGTTATATTATTTTAGAATAGTTTATATTATTTTTAATAAAAACAAATTAATATTTAAATATTTGATTATTATTAAATTAAATGTTGCAATTAATTTTGAGATCATTATAATTATAACGTCACTCAATACATACTCATTACAATAGTATAATTTATTTTTAATACCTACAAGTATTGTGTATATACCATATAGCTTTTGTACTTATATGCTAGAATAGTGAGTTGCCTACATTATCTTTTTTTTCTTTTCTTCATTTGGCTTTTAATACTCTTTAAGAATTTTCATCGCCATCACTAAATCCCTCCATTTCTCTGTCCCGGGCTAGTCATCTTCATTCTTGCACTTCCATTCTGTTAAGGTGCTCGTCCACTACATCTAACCATCTTTTTCTTGGTCTTCCTCGAGGTCTTTCCCGTAGGCTTCCAATCCAGAACTACTTTGTTTATATCGTTCTCACTACACCGCTACATGTAACTTAGTCATTGGATCCGTTGTTCCCTAATGACACTTATTATTGATACCATTTCCATTTCTTCGTGCAATTTTGTTATAGTTTCTCCTCCATGTTCCTTTTTCATTATATACTAACCCACATATTACCCTCCTTTTCTGTTTTCAAAAATTTTGAGTTTTCTTTCCGTATTGGTTGTGGTAATTCATGTCTCGCACCCATATGTGAGTATAGATCTTATTATTGTTGTGTACAACCTTGATTTAGTTTTTTTGGAAAATACTTTAATGTACATTATAAACATATATTAATAATATTTTACATGAGAGTTAAGTTTTTTTTTTTTTTGGGGGGGGGGAGGGGCGCGTAAAATATGAGCTACACGTGGATAGATTTTCGTCATTGTTATTCCACTAAATATACATTAATTTTTTTTTCTTTTTTGAACCACTACGTGAGGGGGACCGCGTTAGCATTATACTGCCTCTTTGTACATAATATCCCTGCAAATATATCATTACCTGGCTGTCTATAGTTGCGTGTGCATAGTACATCTACGGGATAAAATACCATCACGGCTTGATGCCAATTCATAGAGGCACTTCATTATTACAGTTTTTATTTATAATTTTTACCATAATAACCTAACGTCTGCAATTACCATAATTATAGAATCGTCCATCATTGCTCTCAAAACATTTTGTAATTTTTAATTAATACATATCACGCGCGAGATAGACGTTGGTGTATTAAAAATATCAGTTAATAAATATTGCGAAATCCCAAAGTGGACTGCAATATATAGTATGTGATTTGTAATGACTAAACTATTTTATACTCGGAATCACTAAAAAATTGAATATGAGTCACGCTTGTAAAAAATTAATTAAAATAATATATTAATATCGTACATAGCAGGTTTCTTGCAAAAAGCGTGCATTATCCGTGATTTATTTATACATAGATAAATTATTGACGAAATAGAAAGGCTGTTTGTAAAGTGTTTTTTTGACAACAACAAAAATAATCATTGGTATAAAACTTTTACAGTTTCATCGTTTTGTTCCAAAATCGAATTCAATATATTTTGCCATTTCCTATGTGCATTTTATATGAGGTCAAATGATGGGAAACATAATATAAGTATAATCATATAATACGAGATATATCCATATAATAAGTTCCATTTTCTATTATGCGTTTGCATGGGAACAATTTAATCATTCACCCTACAGTTCAGATTTAGCACCCAATGATTTTCATCTTTTTTTATACATGAAATCATTTATGGGTGGCCAGAACTTCAACGAAAAGGTGAAAGAAGCTATTAACACATAGTTACAATTGCAGGCGGCATCTTTCTATGAGGAAGGAATACAAAAACTCGTACCCCGATATGATAAGTACTTAAATAATGGTGGTAACTATGTTGATAAATAGCGTAGTACATGTACTTTATATTCAAATAAAATTTCATTTTAAATTTAGGTTTTTATGTGTTTTTATTGTCCAACGGAGTTTACTTTCTGGATATACTTCGTATTATATATCATTGCGATTCGGGGAAAATGTTGTAAACATCGTTGAACCCGCGAAATTATGTCAAAACAAAATATTGTAAGCGTCAATTATTATATTTAAAAAAAATATAAAATCCTGCACCACGAAATTACCACTAATCAAATTACAAAATATTATAATTATTCCTGATGTGTCTTCGTAAATACGTATACTGTACAAGTGACATTTTTTTTTGTTTGTTTGAGTCCTCATAAGGTTACAAGTAGGTAATATATATTTACTGCTATATACCCTATAATAGAACCGTGTCTATCAGTCTATTATTTACTACATATTTTGTTTGTACATTTTAAACTTCTCTAATATCTTTAAATTGTTAAGAGGAAAGTCATTCTGAATTTTAATTAACAGCTGATGCATCCTGTATATATTTGTGCAATCCGCTAAGTCAAGTTTGTGCATGCTTCTTCTTTTTCGAATAATACCTTGTATCACAATTAGAAAAAATTTTCTGGTATTCTACAATAGTAGTAGATAATATATTGTTTATTTTTTTATATACATTTCATTAATTGTAACACGGCGTCCTGGATAGGCATTTTAACTACACTACACAGCTATTGTGAGCTTATATTTCTATTACAGAATTTATTGTGTTTCTAGCGTTTTAAAATCGATAACGATCAGTTACGCACATAATTATGCGTAAACAATTCCCATCCGATGATCGTACTTTATGAACATATCGTTCACAAAGTAAGTCGCATAGGTATAACATATCTATATTACACATATTGCTTCACGAACATTCGCGTGCATTAACGTATGATAATGTCTTAGAGAGTTTTGCAATTTAATTAAATTTATTAGTAAATATATACATTATATGATATATTAATATACAATATTATTGTATATTTGATTGGTTTGGTACGTAGAATTTTTGCATCTAAACTAAACCGACAGGCTATTATAAGTTTATAATATTTATTTTGTTTTTGTTAATTTTCTACTTATGTCATTGTGTTTACTGCGTGTCTTTAAAAAATTGATACACAATCGAAAGTTTGTTTTCGTTTAGTAGATACTTGTCTTATTTTTCAAATATTTTTTTTTGTATTGCGGAATTAGTAAAATATGTATCGTAAATCATCAATGAATTTATGTTTTAATGGATAATGTTCATTGGTTATTATTTATTATTAATATTTTTTTTATTGATCTCTTTTTTAAAAACTTTGGGATAAATGGCTATTAGTTACATTGCATTTGCCCACATATTATTTTAATATAAGGTTTGGTAGATTACAATAATAGTACTTAATTAATAAAAAAAAAAAATACAGTGGAAACATTGTTGGATTTGACTATTGCTTTTTTAATTTTGTAAAATATATCATTTGATTTAAAAAGTTTATAACTAAATGGTTTTGATTTGGGTTTGGTCCAAGGGATGAGTCGAGGTTTTTGGATATTTTGAGGTCGAGTTGGTCCTGGTGGAACCTTATTGGTATTAGTTTAGGATATGTTTTATTGTTAGCCTGATACCATAGGCACCACATACGTATAAGGGTGCTTCATCCGTAGCCATAAAGTATCCATGGGCTGATTAGTTGATGTGCCCTATTCGTAATCAATTTTTTTTATTTTTTATTTTATGCAATTAAAATCTATACAAGGTTTGTACTTTAATACATTTTGATAAAGATATACAAAAATAAAAATTAATAGCATAAAAGATTAGGAAGTCGCTCAGAGGGATTAGGGTAGGTCCCTTAGCCAGTATCTTTTAAGACGCCTGTTTGGGTTGTTAGGAATGTTGCGAAAGGAAAGAAGTTTGATTAAAGAGTTTGGTAGTTTTTAGTTTTAAAGTGAAATGAGGAGTAGTGGCTCTTTATTAGCTGGTTTAATATTTGGATTTTGAGGTCTTTGTGGAGATTGTTGTTTGTAATGTAACATGTAGCGGAGACGATTTGACGGCAAATTCACTGAAATGTCTGGAGTGATCTCAGGTTTGAGGGTTTGGCGTAGCCCCAAATTTGAATACCGTAAGCCCATATGGCCCATACAGGTCTAATAATTGTCTCGTATATAGTGAGTTAGCAGGAGGTTGATAATTTGGGTAGGATTAGAGGACGAAGCAGGCGTAGTCTAGAAATTGCTACTTTTCGTCTTGATTTGAGGTGAGGGGCCTAGGTAAGAAGCTTGTTGAATGTTAAGTCTAGATATTTAACTTCAGAAACAGAAGGAATAATGTTATCATTTAGTTTGACTGCCAGACATACTCTTGGGTGTTAGAAGGTAATAAATGAGGACTTGGTTTTGTTAATTTTAATTTCCCGACAATCGTAATCGATTTTGAATATTTTTTTTGTTTTGTTTAAGGTTTGGATTTTACCACTTGTTCTCAATTGAGCTTAATTTGGTGTTTTTCTCGTTCCAAAATATGTGCTATTTGTATATAATTTAATCGCGTTTTTTAAAATTTTTGTTTTGGAATATTATAGCCTACTCCTTCTTCAGCTACCTTATAGAAGCGTCTGTGTATACATTTTGGTGCTATTTGCATTATTTTAATATGATGATTGGATGTATTTAAATGTTACGGATGTTGGATGCTATTTTGTAAGAGATTTAAGTCCAGTATTTATTTCGTTAGTGTTCGCTTAGATTCGTAGTGTTATTGTGTTGTCTGTGTATGATTTTAGAGACGTACAATTTATTTTCTTTCATAAACATTTTTATTTGTGTATGAAAATCTCTGATCTGCGAACTATTGTCTGTATACGTATACAATAGAATGACGATTTCAAAGAAACATTGCGATGTTTCGTTGGAGGTTTTTTTTAATAGTAATGGACGTAACAAAAGTAGTTACCTAGTGAAAAAAATCGTCGCCTAGTAAGGCGAATGACAATCGCATACCTTTACAGAAATAGTGAATACTATATGTAGGTATTCTATGTATAGGAGGTTAGGTTTATGTACCTCTGAAGTGTGTTTTAGATGAAGTATTATATTAATCATCCTCAAATAAATGGGTGGTATCACTTGTATAATATGTATATTTCTCTTTTACTGTCATATTGTGAGAGACAATCGAAATGGGTATTATAGATACGTTTTACAGCTAACCGGTTTGTGGGTATAAAAGAACATTATAATAATATGTAGAACGTATGTAAGTTTTGAGAAAAAAAATGGATCACCTTGACCGGGTTCATTTCTATTACATTTAATCTTCTACGCCCTCGAGGTAGTATGTCGTACTTGTATAGCGACCAACCCCCTTTTTTAGGTCGAAACACCTTGTATATATTTATAAATAGTGTGAACACTTATTTTGCGGTGCATTAAATGCGAAAGCGATCAGGGTAGGGTCGGAAAATCGTAAAGGGTTTTAGTATCAAAGATTTAGTTAGGCACCTACGCGTTTTATTATTATTTTTATTTTTTTCATTCCTACAACCGTTTTTCTCGATTTGGCAATTTTTTGTTCATTGCATGTACCCTTAAGTCCTTTGAGATAACCCAAAACGTTCCAATTCGTTCAAGCGTTTTTTTTATATATTACAGTTTTAGCATTCAAAGTATAAATGTAAACGGTAACTCACGCGTATAATGCAGTTGAACAAATCTCATTTTTTTATGACATCAAATTATATTTTTGTTCCATAATCGCCTAAGCCAAATTTTGTTTAATTAAATGTATAAAACAGCGATAACAACACTCTGATTTTTGAAGATATATAAGTATTAATATTACGTTTTAGATTGTCAGCGTTTAATATTTTCAATTAACACTTTTCCAATAATACAGAAACTAAAAAATAATATTTCATTCAACCATACCTAAAGATTGGAAATTGAATAGATTTTTTTTTAGAAGGGTTTTTTTTGGTAAACTAAAAAACCGTGAAACGGTTGAATTTGTGGCACACTATTTTAATCAAAATCTTGACCTTTTTTGAGGAAACAGAGTCTTGAAAATCACTTTACAAATGGAATGATTTATTATTGCTTTTAGATTTTAAGACATCCGCCTCTTCAGTGGCCCGCCTACATCCTGTTTTTACTTCTATAGATTGTATTTTTTATAATATATATTATATAAATAAATATATTTATGTGAATGCAAAGGAAATAACAATTCAGGTGTTGGATACGTCTGTGTATAAGAATATTATATTGTTATATTTTCGCTAGCTCATACTTTGTATGCACCTAGTATGAATTTAAAAATGTGTGCAAGTTTTTTGTATAAATGCATTGAAATTTTCATAAAAAAAATGTTTATAACTCCGCACACTATAAGTTTGAATATTAAAAAAAAAAAAGTGTATAGAACGATTTTTTTTAATAAGGGCCGCTTTTGTTGTGCGAATACAGGCAGCCCAACTATTACATTTATTATACGTGGTACCAATAACATAATCGTTATTATTTGACTGAAACACTATAATTTATTGTGAGCAAAATAAATATTTACGCATAATCAGTTTTTCCACGTTTCAAAATTATATATTTTCAAAGCTAATATCATCACGGGACGTCATTTTTAGGAAGGGGATCTGCATTATTAAGCCCATTTAATACGGGGAGAAATATGAAAAAAAAGTGATTGGCTTAGTGCTAATCAAAACACGCCGAGGCTTATTATTCATATAGGGGACACGGACGCGGATTAACTAAACAAGACTCAACGGTGTGGTGCATTATTTAAAATTTGTTCCTGACCAAATATTCTATTGATTTAGCCTAAAAGGAGGTATTAAGCTTTCAGGATTAAACACGCACAATGCATTTCAACAAATGTTATTGCAAACAAAAACGTCCGTTGATCAGATTTAGATGACTTAAAAAAAAAGGTATATGCTCCACGCAGTTAGCATTATTGTAATTTGTATAACATACATTCAATCGTTATAAAGTGTTAAAATTTGTGTATTTTTTAAAAAAAACCTTGTTTATTTCAAATATTTACAGTACGCCTTATATATTTAAGGATCTTATAACGCAATTAGTTTTTATAATGGTTGTGCCGATAATAAAAAAAAAAAACAATGTATAGGTAGCCGCGTTTAATAACGGTAGATAGTAATTATGTGTATATCGGCATTAATTCATTATACCTATAACTCATTCACATCCTATTGTAACAACCCTACACGTATATATATATATATATATATATATATATATATTATCAAGTGTACAGATATATTGTCATATTTATATTATTATTATTGTGTTTTTGTTTAGTTTTGAGTCGCGTGTTTACATTTTAAAATTACATTACGCACACGCGTGTATATATATATATATGTGAGCGTATGTGTGTGTATGTGTGTGTGCGTGTGTATACATATATATTATTATATTATATCGAAATAGTATTACGTTTTTACCGTGTCAAGTGTGTACAGTTCAACCTATAATACACGTATATGAGGTATGTATACGTATAATATCCGTGTATATCTAAGTGTACCTACAATAGAATTGGTGAATACCTATTTGATTACTCGTTAACCGTACAGCCGCGTGTATTATAATATTATGTAAAATACATTATTGAATTGTGAAACCGACTTCTCTCCGATATTTCAATATTAATGTAAATATATATTTTATTATATGCATATACACACCGATGTATACATTGAATGGTATTGCTGTGTGGCGTATTCAAATGTCGTAAAGTGTGGTTTTATATATGGTAAAAACTTCACTGTATAAATCCGAATGCGACTCGTATATTAATATTTCTTCGACTTATATACTCGTATTTTATTAGATATATCTAAGTACAGTATACTGTATAATCGCAAACAGACAGACAGTCGGCTCGAACATTTATTTCCTATTCAAATATATACATCGGAAACTTTGGTATAAAAAGAGACGCGCATGTATTTATTTATCCTATCATTTCAGACCATTAGTCTGTATCGTTTCATAAAAGCCATTTAAATTGACTCGGGCGTTCCAAAACGTTACGACGTTATACATACATGGTTATGACGCCGTGGAACTAGGTTGCAGTATATATTATTATTATTAATATTTATTGTCCTGTTTTTCATTTATTTATTTCTTATGTGTGTACGTACCATTATTTGTCAACTGGTAAAAGGGATATGTAAAAAAAAAAATCTACTAATAACAATAAAAGCGACAATGCGACATTCAACCGTATATGGTATATATATATGAGTATAATATTATGATAATATAATTGCGGGCACTCATCGTATTATATGAACCAAAACGGAATACAATACTGGCCGTTTACGTCTATACATGCTCAAATCAAGTGTGATGGTCCGTAATGTCCGGCAGTACCAAATGTTCTAGACGTGTATGATGGTGTATAGTGAAACTAAAATATAATATACCTTAGCTTGTACAATATTATACTTGTATGAATAGTATATAAAGTTCATAGGTGACGGTATAAAAATCGACATTACGTATGGTTAGGTTAGTCGGTATTTGAAAAATGATGTAGCTCACTGCACTGCATTATATATTTTATAGAGTACATTTTTATTTATCTTAAAAATATTTCCGTAGATGTTCATAAGTATATGGTGATAATGGTTTATATAAAATTATTTTACATTCTGAGCAGAGCAAAATGGCGTAGGTACGAATAAGTTTTTCTAATGATACTTTTTTTTATACTTTACACTAATTGTTTCATCATACTTATTTATTTATTTATTTATTTCAACGTCTGACAGCAATTTACAAAGAAAGTACATACATTTTAGTACAATATAAGAAATAATTAATGCTAAAAGGAACAGTTATTATTAAATATATTATATAACATAAAATAATGGAAAGTAAATAATTTGTTATAGAAGTATACATAGTACTATACTTATCCAGTATAGAATTTTTCTGTTATGAAAAAATCGAGTAGAATGTAAAATGTAAAATGTAAAAATGGCGGATGCATCAATATGTAAGTAAACATCAGTTTTTGACAAAAGTTGTCCATTTTATGGCGTACATACTGAATCACATACACACGAATCGCACAGAGTTAATTTTTAACGATAATCTACCGTCCTTATCAGGTTGTTTATGTTTTGAAAATCCGGTTCCTTCCTCCCCTCTCTTGAATCCTAGAGTTGTTACTGTGACACGCACAGCGCTCAGCACACACTTCGACAACCGACGAGGACCGACTAGTGCCTCAAAACGGCTATACGGCGGTTTCAATAATAACAAGTATACGACGGCCTAGAGTATGTGTGCGTGCTCAAGTTATATATGGTGTGTACTGTGTAGATAAAATTTGTTTATAATTGAACCGCTAAAGTTTCCAACAAGTTCCGATAACAAAACGCACTTACGATATGTTGGCGGGTGTTTGGTAGTCGCTGCGCCATATATAACGGCAGTCGATTCTTATCGCACACCGCGCATCGTATTTTCTATTGCGGTGTGCGATTTATAGTACCTATATATATATATATTATATAGTCCTTTATAGTATTTATATAATCGATGGTTTTAATGGTCCCTGCGTACGAGTCGGCTTTCAGCTAAGTCATTATGTGTATACATATACATATAAATATATATATATATATATATTATATATAGGCAACGCATATACGATATACTATATTTATAATGCCTTTATATGTAGGCATATCAATATAATATGTGCTACATTGTGTAATATTTATAGGTAGGTATGTGTAATCCATTACCCCAACACTATAGACTAAATTATAATATACTCTTTGGTGTGTATCCATACATACTATTTATGTATAAATCGTAAAAAGTATATTAAATAATATATTTAAGAACCATATCATGTTTGTATAAATAAAATACAAACGCTGTTCTATAAGCATGCACAATAAATCAGGCGCACAGGAAGGAGGTGTTGTACAGGTGTAAGTGGTAAATAACCCTCACCCCTAACCGTATTTAAATTATACATAACTTTGTGTGTTTCAATGTGGTATAACCAAGTATCGAATATGATTAAAATATAACATTATACGAAATAAAAATTATGTAACTATATGCTAACAGGTACAAATATTAAATTAATTACACCAAGCTATCCATAATTATTGGTACCTAAGTTGTAGTAAACAATACTGCACATAATACTAATATAGTATATTCGTGATATATTACTAAAGATGTTTTATAATATTTCTTTATTTCTGGAACTGTAAATGGTTTTAGACACTTTTAGTCTTCTTCTTCTGTGTTCTGTAATTTGTTAAACAAATATATAGTGTATATGATGGCCACTGGTCACGAAGCGAATTCGATTTTTATTATGGTATATTAAAATAAATGATCGATGATTTTAACGCAATACTGCAGTTGTCTTCCTTATATAGGGGTTTTTCGTTCTGCATAGGCACCAAGTCTATATTAGGCTTTTCATATACATCATATAGAATTTAGTTTTAGGTAATAATAACCTAACGCCAAGGTATATAAATGTATATATATTTGTCATAAGTGTGTAAAATGTACGCGAATGGGCTCGTAAAAAAAAATAAAATAAAATCTTCCGGTAGCGATTATATCAACGTATACGTTACTCAGAATACGACTGCCGTCGGAAAATAGCTTTCGTCCTCTATGACGCCTAATAATATTATATTATACATATTTACGAGCTGCGAAACATCAAAAGTTTTTTTTCGTCGTTCCGTTGTTCTTACGGTCTCGTGTATAGCTAGTGCTTTACGGCCGCGTTGAAATCTAAACCGCAGAATTTATGCGCCGTCTCCAAAAATAACATTACTTTCATCTCTTTTAATGCTGTTAAAAATGCTCACATACACGCGCTAGCGTGCACACACGCACGAACACACACGCACACACATACACATACATTCGCGCACACGACTTGTCGTCAACAACTAATTATCTTTATATTATATACGCAGCCTGTCCCACGGAATGGGCCCAAGTGTGTGTATATTTATATTTTAACGAGCCAATTTCGAATGTAACCAGTTGATAGTAGATGCTTTGGCTATAAGAGAGATTAGCTCTATACTTTTAATAGTGCAATTAATTGGATAAGTTTTATTTTTACGACTGTACAACGTGTATAGCGTCAACATTAATCTTGGAGCGAAAAAGATTACGGTTATCCTACTATAAAATGTAACGATTAATTATTTCGAGGTTTTAATTGAGCTTTGGTCTAGAAATATTTATAAAAATGTTAGTAAGAATAGAAAAAAAATGATATTAATTTATTTTATTATTACGAAATTCAATAGGTTTTTATAACTACTGGTATTATGTTTTTAATTGAATACATAAAGGTACTTCCGAATAAAAACCAAATATAATAATTGTTCTTCTAGTTAACTGTTGTATAATTAAAAACGTATTATATTACATGAATTTACATTTTTAATGTATTTATTCACGGTGTAATGACTGAAAAAGAAATTACAAGTATACAATGATGTTTTGTAATGAGAATATTATATTACTATAATAATAATAATAATAATAATTATTATTATTATTATTATTTTCACTAATACAACACTGTGTTTCTGTATATATATATATATATATATATTGTGTACAAAAAATATCTAGATTTTAATTATTAGGTAGGTATCCGAATTTTATTTTTCTAGTTATATAGGTCTCTGGTCCTTTTATAGGTATAATAATAATTAATAATTTATTATATTATTTATATATTCAACAAAAAAGGTTGTGTTTTCTGTCTTATTTATATTTTATAGGTATGTATTTATGGCAGTATAAATATTCCAATATAAAATTTAATTTATTTTACTGTTTTTAATATCAGCGTTTTAGATGAAATAAACACCTTTAATATATCGGTTGCTTATATACAGATGTTCGTAAAACACTGTTTAGATTCTCAAATTTTATTTTATCTGTACTATTTGTGTGTTGTGAATATAATTCACAATGTGCATAATGTGTATATAATATAATGTAATATTACTTTACTACTATACGGTTCAGTTTAATAACTTTTTATACATATTAATAATATTATGATTTTTGTTTTATTTTCCAGTACTCAGCAGCAAATACATGAACATAATATACGATTTATTATATATTCATTGTAAATAGTAAATGCTGCAGACCCACCTGCACCATATCGACCAGTGATCGTTGAACTATTACGTGCGTAGGTAAGTGAAAAGTGATCGGTACTATAAGAAAAAATACATTTAGGTATCGTATATATATATTATATGCATACAAATAATATTATAATGTTTACAATGTACATTATTATACTCGTATTATACGTATATGGAGAAAAAAATGTGAAACGTATTTTAAATCTATCTATTATCTTACACACCGTATAACCGTGAATTTATGAGTTGGTACCTGTATAATGTAATATTATAATGCCTCTCTACACGTAGGCATCCCTATGGCGATTGTCTGTCGATGACAAAACTAGTTCCTTTGTCTCACAAACTGCTGGTTCTCGTATAACGTTCCGTGTTCTCCCGGCCAATTATAATGACTTCCAGCGGATTATGATGCATCACGTGAAAAATAATATGCATTAGACCAGATCTCGAGTGGTACTTTCTCATGTTTCACCGACTTCCCCTTCGGGTATATACACTAATGTAATATAAAGGTGGTGTTCACATGAGAAACAAAGCAAACCCCTATTGATTTTTATTTTTATTTTTTTCCTCTTGTAAAGAAATAACATTGTTCAGGTCCTATTAAACGCTGACTTTCACACACACGCCCTCTCGAAATTGACCACACGTATACGTATAGGTACATGCTATACGTAACCGTTTTCAGGTCCTTCTCAACGAGGGAGGCTCGTTTCGGTACATGATATGCCCATATTATGTTCTATAATACAAACGAGCGAAAAAACTTTACAAACACATAACTCTAGCATACAGCTGGCTAGTGGCTATATATACCGGTCAAACGAAATAGGAAAACATAATAATAAACGTTCCTTCTGGGTTTTCTTCTCTAACGTTAGTTAGACTCGAGACGCAAACCCGCCTTTATTGTATCTCATGTATAGTTGCCCGGTAAATATATAAGTAGTAACATAGCGGCTAGGTATTTATATACGATGTATATAAACGCTTACGCGCACGAGATCGGTTCAAACCGTTCGAAACGAATTCGACGAACTTTGTTTAAGTTACTTGGCGTGGTGCAGAATCAATTCGAATAACTTAGGTCTTAGTTTAACCTCGAGAGCGTTTCATCATAAATCTCACTCGGAAACGTATTCTACAGCGGGCTAACATTTTAGGAGTAAGGGGAGGTGCATCTGTTTATTTACGTGTTTCCGTAACCACGTGCTCGCTGCTTGTGTGTGCTCTTGGAATTTCGTACAATATAATCAATTTGATTCGGCGAGCGTTGTAAAGTTTCACTGACAGAAGTATAGGTTTATTCTGGTCTTATACAAACACACACACACACACACACACACACACACACACACACACACACACACACACATATATATATAACAATCATCAGAACGAAAAAAAAGTTTGGCTTCCTAATTTCTAAACCGAGTGTGCTTTGCCCCTCTCCCCGTCGGCCCGCGACCCGTATACGCCGCGGCGTTGAATACATGCTTTACGTGAGTTACTTGTAAGATTTCTTCTCGTCGCCTTTTACATTTCTCTGCCGCCGCCTCATTACCACCGTCCCTCCTAAATCCGTCCGTCCTTCCCGGCGGTGGTCGGTGACGGGCGCCGCGTGGGGCTTCTGCTGACGTCCGTACATGCACAACAGCGTGAGGGGGTAAATGACCCTGGGCTCTCATTATTATATGTATTATTGGGTTAACTATACGCACGAGGAGGAGCCCCCGTATAGTTGTTGCCGAGCCCCAGCTGTAAATTGAATCAAAGCCCCGGGAACCCATATGGCGCGCAGGAAATTAATATTGTTCGTGGAAAAAAAATATATAATAATAATACATATATGAATACCTATATACACCGGTCGTGAGTGAATTGTGTTATAATAAAGGACAAAAGTTTTTTTCCCTCCGTCTCCGCTATGTATATATATATATATGCCGTAGGATACACGCACATAGCGTACGGTGTATGCTCGTGAGCGCGAGTGCGTGTGTGTATAGATTGTAATTATTTGAACGTGATTTATCTCTATTAGTTTGACGGTGGGAGTCCCGCCGACGATGCGAGGAGACCTCTAAATGATTGACGAGACGATTTTCATCACAGCTATTATATTAATATATTGTACACCGTCTACACTTACCACCTTGACTAATCCATTGTTTCATTAAATATATAATAATAACAGTAATAACGACATAGATATAAATTTAAACGGAATACCTTATGCGGGACGTATACCACAGTAGGTAGGAAGGTAAAACACTGCATACTTCCGATTTGTGTGCCTCGTGGAAAAACAATAGACGCCCCGTCCTTATTAGTGTCATTGTGATCTGTGGGTCATGTCGTTTCGAACACGCACGTCAAACACGAGCCGCGTGATACCTTTAATGCCATCGTTTATAGGTACATATAGGTAGGTAGGTAGGCGTGTGTGGTGTGCGTGCGTGTGTACATTTTACTTTGTGCACCTAAGAAACCACCCAGTCATTTTCCAAGCATTTCCGCCCGAATATGTTTACATAATATTTTTACAAGCCCGCGAGAAAGGCAAATATTTACCAGCCAACCCAAACACCATTTTTTTTACAAGTCCATTATCCATTTGGCTTTTTTTTTATTTTTTTTTCTTCTTTGTGTATATGTTCACGTTTTTTTTATTTAGAATATAAAAATTAAAATATTCTAGTCGCACTCAGTTTTATGTATACACGGCGCACACACAAAGGTTTCCGCGGTGTTTTTTTTTTAGTGTATTTTAGAGCATCAATTATTTAAACGGTTTTTGTATGAACCTAAACGGACCGATTTAAAAGTGCTATAATATAATAATAGATATATACTCATATTTATTTTCACTATAGTTTTGGCTCGGTGTTGAACGAAAGTGATGGACGATGGTTTTGATGTACCTATGTAATACATTTTCTGTATAAATGTAGGAAAAATCGTGAGTTTAATTGAAACACACCGTACATACATTACTTATACAAAAGTAACTTTAGTTAGTGTTCGCGTTTTAGCTGATAGTAATATGGAATTAAGATCTCCAGACTCCGCGCATATTGTGTATCTAAAATCTTGTGTTTCAATTAGGTTTTTATTATTTAAATTAGATTTTATTTTATTTAATTTTTACATTTACTTGTATTTTTATTATAATAGATAAAACTATTTCGTGAATAAAATCTAAAAAAGTATCGTGTGTCTATAAATAGTGTATCATATTTTAGAATATTTAAAGTTAAATTCTCAGTTTTATAATAGAAAATCATTAAATTAATTTTACGTTACATACTTAACTATCTTTTAACCAACAAATAGGTTATTGTTTGTAATTAAATGTTTTGAACAAATCATTAGCATTCATTGTATGGAAATTCGTGTAATAAAACGATACAAATAGTGAACATAATATATTTACTTCTTTGTGACTATTTTCACTATACTTTGTGTTATTCCACAACACACGTGAGCAAGGAATTTAAACAAAAAGTTGTTCTCGCCAACTAATTTTTAGTATAAATGAGACAATTAATTATAAATTATCGTTATGGTGCATATTTATGTAGCCGAGCTTTTATTTAAATAACAAAAGTTATTACATTCGTAAAAAAATCTGACTAACATTTTTGGATCCCCTCATTAATAATTCATTTTAATCGTTATATCGTTAGAATGCATTTACTATAACCAAAATTGTAATAATTGTCAACCGTATATTATCTCAGTAAATTATACAGTTAAAACAAATGTTTAAAACTGGTTAATAACACATTTTAAATGAAAGATAGTCTTTTTTAGTATGTACTTGTTATATAGATTATTTCGTTATTATAAATTGTAATATTTCCTATATTTATTTCTGTTAACTTTTTACAGTATACATAAACATATACTAAAATTTAATATCTAATAGCAGTATAAAACAATTTACTTGTATAATAGTTACCTACTTTTAAATTATATTTAAACTAATATTAAAAGAGATGTACCAATAAAGCAAACAACTGAATATATAATGAGATACTTAATACGGATTTAAATATTTCACAATCAACTATAATATAGTTTTATAATATCATATTATAATCTAAAATACTTAAACCGTACAAAAATTGTTATCTTGCAATTTAAAATGTAATATTTATAATTTATGTTATACCTATTAATATTTGATAGGTCAGAAGTAATAACAATAATGTACCCACATATTTTGTATTACCGAATTGAAAACTACCAAAAGCATAGTTTAAAATATTAATTAATTAACTTTAAATTAATTTTTTTTCTATTCGTCTATACTTATAATAAAAATTACCAGCCGGGCAAAATTAAACATTGGTAAATATTTGCATTTTTCCTAAAAACATAATTTCTTTACTCTGAAATGATTAACTATGTATTTGTGTAATACTTTCTTAAATTTTATTTGTAGTTCTCATTTATTGTTTTATTATATTTTTAAATGAAAAAATGTTACAAACGAATAACCAATCATCTGTAGGGTCAACTAATGATTATTTATTTTTATTACCTAATTGAAATGTCTTAACGTGAGTTTAAAAAATTTAAAGTGTTTGACACATATATTACTTACCCAAAATATATTTAATTTTTATTTTAAATTTAACCTTTATTATTATTACACGCACGATTTTAATGTAACTATATTGTCATTAAAATAAATAAGTATTTAAATCAAAAAATTTTTATACGTTAGTCACTTTTTAAGCATAAATTATAATAATTTAATAAATAATCCTTAAAAATTAAAACCATCTGAATAATAATTTTTATTTGATATGTGATAAACTATTTAATTAGATAAATTGTTATTCTATTTAATATTACGTAATAATAATAGTTAATAATTAGGTATTTTTAATTATAATTATACTTCTAAAGGAAATACAATTTTAATTGCCTGCCAAATAATCAACTACTAGACATTTTTATTTATTTTTATTATTATTTTAAAATCTACAATTGTTTATGTTTATCAGCCACAATATCATTAGCTAATATTTTATTTTATTTAAATTTGTTTTTCTGTCTTTTATAATCTATTTATTATATAAATATTTTTACTGTATTAGATTCCATTGATAAGGCTTACTTAAAAATTATTTCATATAATTTATAAACCTACTTGACCACAATATAATTAAACATGCTAATTATATGTTTTTCATAAATCATGTTTCAAATATTAAAAATAAATATGCATGTCATTGTTTGATTACTAGAATTTCAAGCGAAATCATTTTATCTTTTTAAATCAAGGCTATGATAAAGTCTACTAGTTTACAATATTATAAAATATATAAAGTGTGGCTTGTTGTGGCTTGTTGTATTCTCAACTGCGGAAACGCTCTGAATGTACGTACCGACCGGTGTTGTTAGCTCCTGGATGGGTGACCACCTGGGTTTTTAGTAACAAATCCTTGCCACACATACAAAACTTGTTCCAACCAACCGTTTCTCCCTATACAGTACCAGGCTAATGACCTTAGTAGTTGAAGCCTTAATCCTAAATATATATATATATATATATAGATAATACATATTACATGGTTAATGTTTATGATAATATTGATTTACTTTCTTCTATACTTGTATAACTGTATTAATTAAAGTTAGGCTTGATTAAATAAAATTTTAATTTCTATGCTATATATTTGTAATTGATATGCTACAAGTAAAAATACTACCTATTTAATTAATATTTATTTATTTATTTATTTTTTTTTTTTTTGATAACTATAATTATGCATAAAAGCTTACGCACCGTAAGAATATTATAAAATATATTAATTTATTAGTTAATATAGTGTCTGGATGTGGGCACTCGTTTTGCTTTACTTACTTCGATTAACTATTGTATATTCAACTATATTGTGTATATTACTATATGGAATTTTAAATTGACAATATTATCATATATGAAAAAAAGATTCATAGGAGAACTTATGTCTTATAATTAGGCAATACATTAATCACCTATTAATTTAATAAATAACTGGTGTGTTATCTTAGAAACAAAAAGTTATTTTGTTTGGTATTTTTTAATTATAATAAACAATAAAAATGTTCTATATTTCTTGATATAGAAAGCTTATTGAGCGGAGATTCAATTTATTTTTAGTTATATTTCTATTCAAGTTATCCGTCTATTTTGTTACACGTGTTTTTTTAAAATATTTTCTCGAAAATTTCTTGCCAAAATATTCATCCATCTGTCATAGCTTTGATTTATGTGCTTGAAGTTTCTCCATAAACTATTCATCAGGTTGTACGTGCGGAGCTAATGAGCCCTCCTAAAAAATATCGTTTTTAGGACAAGTTGGTTCGTTGACTGTAGGGCTTTCTAAACAGTTCTACTGGTGACTAGCAGTTTTAATGTAAATTTTTCGAGTATCGGTTATCGTTTTTGTCTGTTTTGAAACATCGCAATGCAAATATCCTTGAAGTCTATATATATACAACTGTGATCCTGATTTACCTAAATGTTGATTATTTTATAACGAAGTCAGTTTTCGAATTGCAATAATATGTTAATGAATGTAATATATCTATAATTAAAAATAAATTATTGATTTTTGTTTTCGTTGTACATAAATATAACATACAGTTTAACATAATTAAATACAAGTGGTTTTTTACGTCATGTATTTTATTTTATATATTTGGACCAAAGGTTATTTAACGAATGAAGCAATTAGTTATACACATAATTATTGCGAACAAGCTGTCATTCGTTTATATTATATTGGTACGGAATGTAATAACACTGAAAATACTAGTTAAGGTTTTAATGAAAATGACTAATACCATTAAGCGCGTACATTTAGTCATGGATACTTTTGACATATTTACCCACAGTTTACTACAAGCCTGTAATTTCGTGCGTTTCCCAGCAACATAACTACGGAAGATATACATTGCAATGTATTCATTATAACATGTACCTATGAATTATATTTCAGTGTTAACCTAACTGTCAAATATTTTTGAATTAAACTATGCCCCGGAATAAAAGTCCTCGAGTTTGTATAAATGTTTTATAAACAATTGCAGGGTCGATGGTACTTGTAATTAAAACCGTGAACCTTATAAAGCCAATTCGTTAAAATATTCATACTAAGTATGGATTGAATTTTATGCGAATATTTTTCAATACGTTAAACAGTTTTCTTTTTTTATTCGGCCAACGAAGTTATATTCACCCCGGGTTATCAGCGTCGGATCTATTTTGTTATTCAAATATAAAATGGTCTTAATCTAAAGACTAAATTTACAGAATAACATGTTTGCAATGACGATTGCCATTGTATTAATATCAAATACCTACCTACCCAACTTGTGGTAAAACGTGAGGTACGATTAAAATTGATATAATTTACAGTACAAAAGGCTTAGAATAATATTTAATGATTTAATTTTAACTGGTTCTGTTTCCTGTGACATTTTGTGGTGACAACATGTTATTTATGTCATCGTGATGCTTTTTTTTTTGTAAACAATATCGTATATTTACTTACATTTGAAATTGGAATATGAGTTTAAAATAATTGAATAAACTTGTAATTGAAATATACAAGTAGGTTGTTGTTCGTATATTTGAAATTTTAGATGTTTTCCTAGAATTTTTTCGTGTTATGTTAATAACTTTGTGGTTTAATATAATTCAATATTTTTGTGTATAATTTTTTTGTATTTGTGATTTGATCTATACAAAATACTATAGCTTTATGAATTATCTTAGTTTGTTTTCGCTATGATTGGGTAAATATTATATATAAGTACATATATATCATAATATTATAAACAATAAATTTTTTTTAATATTGTCATATAATCAAAATATCTTGTTAGGTCTTAGTAAGTATTTATTTATGTCAGCAAAATCAATTACTAATACTTAATTACAATAAATTATATTAATAATAGGTGGTACTTATAGCAATTGAGCTATAAGCTCGTATCTGGTGTACGGAGTTCATGGATATTAGAATTCGTTTTATAGTAAAATACTTATATAGGCCATTTTTTGTTAACTATGGTAACATTGAAATGGATTACATGAGAACTTAATGTAATCTATGTAAGTTTTTTTACACAACAATTGAAAGACCCTGTATACTAACTAACATGTTATTAGATCGTAGATTAAAAACAAATAATTATTCAAATTCGTGATAGATAATATATTATATAATCATTGAATCGTATAATAAATTATAGTTAATTAACGATGCATGATGGCTGTGTTGTTTTTATACCGACGATATTAAAAAAAAAACATATTAAATGCATTGGATGTGGGCTTAGTAGAGGTGGATAACTCTTATTATATAAAATAAATAACTGATTTGGGGTTATGTTACCGAGAAAATGTATATTATTATTTATTATTATAATACAATTTAATTTGTAGAGTTTCGGGATTTGGGCCAAGGTTTGAATTATGTTTTTCTAAGACTTAAAACTGAATATTATTAGGTTTTGAACTTTTGAACGTATAATAAAAATGTTGGACATGTTAAAAAAACTTGTTTGAAAAATCTACGACGCAGAATTTTGCCCGGAACGATTTTATAAAGCAAATGCAAATGTCGATAAAAGTTAATTGATTTTTTGCCATCACTGTTTCGAAATCCTATATTTCGTCGGTGTCACAGAGAATATTATTATGCATCATATACTATAAATAAAAAAATAGGTGTGTTCAAAACTATTATAGCTGTACTGAGTAATAATATGATAATCCGCCAGAGAAGTATTATATTATAATACCTGCAGTAAATGGTAACGGCGGTGACGCGGTATATTTATTTGCTTGGAAATATAACAAATATGACTATTCGTCGTTTTGTAATGAAAATAAATTTTAGAGTCCTAATTATTGCACTGAATTAGATAAAAAAAGAAATACGTATTAAACCGGTCTGGATTATGTGCTTACTTAAATTAGTTTTTTTATTTGTGTGATATCCTCATATATATTGATGACATGTGTGTCGTTCGTACACACATTTTCTGTACACATACAATTTTTATAACGATATATTATCCATTTTTGTCATTCATATGACTATTTAATTTAACTATGGCTTTGTAAATATATTTTTTAATTTATTTAATTTATATAATGTCATCTCTAACGCTATGTACGTACACCTATATCATATTGAACATAATAAATTGTAAATTGTAATATTGTCGAAATAATATTATAGTTAGTACACTGGCCATCGACCAACATTTCAATAAAAATAAATACAAAATACAATACCTAAATATATAATAACGAATTCGTACGTAGGATGTTTTAATGCATGACATATTATTATCCATCGTTGGAAAACAATATTTAGTCGCAGACAACCAAAAATATTTTATTGCGGTTACTTGTCGTTGCTGTTCGTGATAAAATATTAAAATATATTATAACCAGGAATAAGATTTTATAGCACTTCAAAATATATAAACATGCATAATATTATATTATAAAGCCATAAAAATCGTGATATGTAATAAAAGTGACAAAATATTCATACAAAAACAGTCGGCTGACGACAAGTGTTGACTGAAAGTTTGAGAGTCTTGTAAGTTGTGACAAAAAGATTAGAAATGGACTGTAAAATACGATATGGGTTTTATATACATGAATTCTTAAAAATAGGTTAAAAATTACTTTAAGAGTAATATTATATAGTTCATAAGGATGTAAATAAAATTATACTTTCACATAATACGAATATATAAACTAAATATAAAACAGTAAAATCATAAAAAATAACAATTTAAATTTAGTTTCTTGTATTTCAAAAAAAAAAAAATATTTAAAAAATGATTCTTCAGTTTACTTTGACATGTAGGAAAATAAAAATATAAGCAAGTAGTATGTTTCATTTTCTGGAAGACCGCAACGGTGGCGATAAGATATAATAAAAAAACAGGAAGAAAAATATACAACCTGGCATTGTTTTTTTTATGTTATACAGAATGTTTGTATACGCATGGCCGAACATAACTTTTCTAATTCTAAATCCTAATTGTTTCTGTATTATATATATATTATATGGTGCAAGAGCCACGGTTATTGTAATTTGTTGAGTATTACAGTTTACTCAAACTTAAAATATAAAAAGTTACATTATTTTTTTATTTGCCTTAAATGCCCAAGATTGCAAATCGTTACGATGATGTGTGTGAATATTTTTAATGTTGAATTACTAATTTGTGTGCATTCAAACATATAGGCGGTTATGTAAAAATATTATAGTTTATAACATTGTGGTACATTGGTTGGGGGATGGGTATACCTACGTATGTGTATGTGTGTGTTACTCGATTCGGTCATTTTGTATTTATGTATAATAGCACGGAAACGTGCCGCTGAAATCCGCGTGGGACGAGAAAAAAACATTTATGCGCTGCAGTTTCCCCGCGAATGCGCGATTTGCAGCCCGACACAGCCGGTAGGTATATGTTTAATATGTGCACGTCACACGCACGTGTAGGTATAATTTAGTATATGTATGTGTGTGTACAGATGACTGCAATATTATATAAATTTATAAATATATTATATATATGCGCAGCACAGTTTACTGTCGTACTTATATACATACGCCGCCGCTGCCGGGCGCAACACGTGTATGTGTGCAGACTTCGAGAAGGGTGGTTCTCGTATAAAACGTGCATAAGAAATCGACGTCCGAAACATAATATTATATATTTATTATTATTATTATCAATCAAACTATATTGTGTATGTATAATATATATGGCGTTTCGATCGATCATTCCGGTCCATATTTCGCATATGTACCTGCAGACGCGCGTGTAAAGTTATGGTATAAAATATATAATATAATATATATATAAAACATATGATTTTATCTAATAATATTGTCTTCTAGTGCGTTTGAAATAAGAACCTATTAATATATAGGGTGAGGTCACCGTGTTTACCAGTTTTTTCGTTTTGATTTGAGAAAACGGTTCGCTTGCCTATTCATTATGTGTACACATACAACGAGAATTTAAAAGTTTTAGTCAGCAGAAAGACTGGATTGCATGGCCATATATTTCTTTATGTAATCTCGTGATGAGAAATAAATAGAATTTACATTTCTGCATATTATATAAAAATGTAAAATACAAAAACGTTGCGCTAACCTTGCGGTAGGTTTTTTGTTGTTAAAAAGTGTTAATTTTTTATATGTTTTTAAATTATCGACATTATAATAATTAATTATGTTAATTATTCTCTTTATATATATATATATTTTTAACTTCGTATTCAGTAGTTAAATATTTTTTTGATTATATTTAGTAATATATGATGAAAACGAAATATTATTATTATTATTATTATTATTATTAAATACAGCAGCTGAGCACATCGTAAGTGTCATCGCGAGTTGTATTCTATATAGAAGAACTTCTATATCTGAAAACGAAATTACGCTTTTTTTTCATAAATCCAACTGGAACGCGGTTAACGTGTTCAGAGCAAAGCTGATTGACGAGAAAAAGTTTTGAGACGCTCCGAGTGCTTCGACGTTGTCTGTCTGAATTTGGATGGTAAAGTTTATTCTGTGACACACAGTACTCGCTTTTCTCGTTTTCAATGGCACTAGTAATAATCATAATAATTTATACGTGCTCTTGTATAACGCTTAACGATAACAATAAATATGCATAAATAATAATATTCGTATACGTCAATGTGTGTGTGTACTTACATATGTTCCAAATTATACGCCATGTGCCCGTGTACCTATACCTACACGCCGTGTATATTATAATAATATACAAATGGACGAGTTATTCTTCATCGCGTACATTTCTCGCGAACATAATATATTATTATTATAACGATGACATTGCCGCCGGGTTAGTTCTCTTTGCGGGACAACCGCGCGTCGTTTTTTGGACGAACGCAAACCAGATAAACTCTATTTCGAGATAACGAGAAGAATTAATGTTATATTTTATCAATAATAAGTAATAGCCAGGGACGGGTCCATGGCAAAGATCTGGGTGGGGAGGCTTTCATTTAAATGTACTTGTACAAGATATTTATCTTGTACATTTTTAAATATCATATTATTGTCAAATCTTTCACTTACATCACTGTATCACTCATCCATACAATAAACAAACAAAAAAATAAAGAAAAGTATCATTATAATTTTGAATTTATATTAAACATATACTTTATATATTAAAAATGTCTAGGATCTACGTGCAATAAATGCATTATTAGCCCCTCCCCCCTTGGATACGCCACTGGCAATATATATATATATATATATATATATATATATATATATATATATATATATATATTGAACGGTTAACTGAAAAGTTAAAACTTCCATTGAAATAATATATAAACAATAAATAGTATGCAAAATAAAAAATTATTTTATATACTTACCTAACTAAATTAATAATTAACTATTTGATAGCAAAATATTCATGTTGAGAATTAAAACAGTCATGATGTATTTATTTGTACGATGTGTGTACCTGGTCTACAGTGTTAGTTGTACAGCTATACAATCACTAAAACTTTCAAGAAACCTTTTAATTTGATTATGTTAGAACCGTACTAGATTATAAAATATCGTGCTGACATGTTTTTGTTCTTATATCGACGCATTTCCCCTCAAATGCCCTTCAATACATCGCCATGATTGAATATTTTATTTTTTAGTTTGTTAATGTGCATATACTCGGCGAGAGTGTGTGATATAGAATTATAGATAGAAGTATATAGTATTATAATTACACTATTAATATTATAATATTTTTAATCGATTTCGAGTTGACATTTTTATACAACATTGTTGGCCGAAATATCGTTCGACATGCAGGGAGAGGAATCCTAAAAAAATATCTATCTCTTAACACCCGGAGAGAGCTTATTTCGTCGTATATTATAATTGCCGTTGAACACGCTGCAGCAGCTGCTCAATTACAACGGCTATTGAAAACATTTACAAACTACCGGTGGGAAGAAAGTCGTCGTCAATCGCATACGCCGTGGTTGGACGATGACAATCATTATTAATATTCCGCCGATCAATGCGGGACAGCGCCTGCCCCTGCCCTTGCCACGAACAACGCCTGCAGGAGCAGCGGCCACACGACCGGTCTACCGGCGGTGGCGACGTTACAATAGTTGCGTTTGCACAGGCACACCTTGGACGTGGCGTTCTTCTCCGGGTTGGTCACGTGGAAGCAACCGGCCCGGTTGACGCCGGTCGGACCGGAACACCCGCGGACCGACAGCCTGCCGGTGGCCACGTTCACGCACCACGCGGACAGACTGGACGGACAGTGGAACACGTACTGCCGGCGTTGCCGTTCGTTGGCGTACGACCAGAACGCGCCGCCGTCCGTGCGCCGGTCACTGTAGCACACCAGCCCGCCGCTCTTGTATTTTGGATACATGACAATGCGGCCACCGTCGCCGGCCACGGCGGTCATCATCGCCACGGCGGCCGCTAGCAGAAACCCAGTGACTGTCGTCAACGGCATGGCCACTGCGCAGCTGCTGTGCAGTTGTGTGTTGGTGCACAAGACACAATACAACTGAAGGACGCAATTATTGTATATTATAATTTTTTTGTCGTCGACTCAGGGTTGCTATGGATAGTATTTTTTTTTTTTTTTTGTTTGTTTTTTCGGACATTTATGTATATTAATCCGCCACCGGGCGACTGTCCGTTATACTCGGATATATTTTGTACTGCACCGGTGTACAACTTTCAAATAAAAGTTATAATTAATATTTCATAATTACACGTAAATAAACACAAACGATTGAGAAAGTTTCCTAAACACCCTTAAGTGTCACACAATTGTTTTAACAATTTATGTTTTTTGTTGTAAAAACTGAATGCCAATATAAAATATTTTTGGAATTAACTAATTAAAATTAATTTTTAACGATATTTTAAAATAAATCAATAACGTTTGTAATAAGAAAGGTTAGGTTAATAAATTAGGAAATTATACATACAACATATACATAGTTAAACAAAGCTAACAACAAAACCTAACCTAACCTAACCTAACCTAACCTAACAAAGCTAACAACATACAACAGGTAACATGTTCATAATAAAATTGACCTTTTTTCCATGAATATCACACACTTACCAGACTTGCCTACGCGTAAGATGTTTTCTAGATACACAGAAATATCGGTCACAAATATCGAATTTTAGGTTTAAGACTGCTGATCGTCTGAATTGTAAGGCGATCCATAGTTATATTTTATATAAGACCCGGTGGTGTGGTGTGATAGCAAACAAGTACCCAAATCTGTCTTGCAATACTTAAGTATTTGTAAACCAGTTATTTTGTCAATTTTTCCACAAGCACCACTTGCTAGGGGGTTATATATATATATATATATATATATATATATATATATATAGGTACTTCAATGCTTGATAATTTTACCTACTAAACAACAAATTAATATTTTATATTTATTTATTAATGCTAATTTATTTTTCGTTTTTATTTATAGCTATTTTGTTTTAGTTCTCACAGTCTAGAAAAATAGGACAAAGATGTGTACACAAAAAAAAAGCAATACAAAAGCATTTATAGCTATGGAGGTGGTAAATAAATATGTATGCATAAGATAACTCAATCCTAAATACGGCAGTGCTTGCGGATTATGTTTTCGACATAAAACTCTGGCCCTTATGTAGTCTCGGTGTAATGTTAATCGCTGTAAGGTAAATTTTAAATTTAGCAGGTATAAACGATTGATAAAACTGACAATAATTTATTACTGCGAGATTACTATTTTATTGAGCAATCATAAATACAGGATTTTGTTGATTTTCTACATAAAAAAAAATATACTTAATATTATATTCGGTTTAATAACAGTTGTTTAATAAATCGATTAAAACTGCATACAAAACATCAACGTTATATGGAAGTGTCGCAAATTGTCATTTCCATGGCGATTTCATTGTCGGCAAGTCGAAAATATTAAAAAAAAAAAATACAATTGAGCCTGTATGTCGGTGAATTCGGCATAAACCGTTTCCTCGAGTTATAGCCTCGTTCGCCATACCATTAGTCAACTTAATCCCTTCGAATAACCGTAACGCGTACGGCAATAATACATTAGATTATTATATAAACCACTGCAGAGGCATAAAATGCTTTTTTCTTCACATGGTGTACGTATATAACGCTGTCTATACATTTTAAGGTATCTGTATGATAAACGCCTCAAGAATCAAATATTACTGAAATCAAATTTTTGTTCTCAATTACAAGTCGGCGCTTAATTTAAACTCGTTATCATTTATATCGTAATCGTTAACGCATGCCCAGTGGCACACTGTGTGTGCGTTTGTTTCGTGTGTCCAGTTTCTATAATACGTATAAACGAAATGTCATTTTAGAATGGATTATTTAAACCACTCTGCAACGTCCCCGTGCGCCATTTTTAATAGGCAATTAATAACCATCATCATTTGTATAATATCGATTATTTTATTATTTTTATTATGCAGTCCAAGCGTATATTATATTTAGACAATTAGTCCCATGATACCATTCACAAACGCGTTAGAATTTCTATTTCGTAGAACACTTAAAATCCTAACAAAATATTTCGAATGAAATTAATATGCATAAATATAATATATATTTCTATAGTATTATAACGTCCACTATATAACGCGTACACATTCGTAAATGTTGTTCAGATATTGGTACGATTATGCATTCGAGGGAATGAAGCAATCATTTTAGTATCTATTATCTGTCTATACGTCGATATGTGCATAGATATAACACTATGTATAATACGGGCTTGTATCGTTTTTAAATTGATAATTTTACAATTTAATATACAATTTCTCGAGTGGGACATACATTTTATTGCATTTACATTTGCATAAACTCTGTATAAACTGGAACAAACGTGTCCGTGTGAGTTTTAAATACTTGCATGTTATAGAACGTCATTATAACTACAAATTGATATATTTATGAATTTTATTGGCAAAAAAACGAACTATTTTTATTCATTCATTAATTAAAATGTAAAGCGGTCTTTCGTATGAATCATGAACATAATAATAATAATAATAATACGTATTTGTTTAGTAAAAATGATATGTTCGGTTTAATTTTTTTTTTTAATTATGCGTAGTCCACACATTAACTATATCGTTAAAATATGCATGCCAATATAATATACGTTTGAAGAAATGTTTTCATATGATAAATGATTAATTAGTCGTTTTTCAATTAAAAATATTGCCACACCAAACGCCCGATGTAGGCATTCCATCAATATTATTGTTAATCGTCAAAATCGGTATTGTGCAACGGAATTGCGTCATATGAATACTTATTCGTCTGAATGTTTTTTAAACACTATTGTATACATGAATACATAGTATTTAATAAAATAATGTATTCGTATTATATAGTCTTACCCCAGGCCATCGTTCGCATATAATAACGAATACTTATACATTTTGAATATTTAGATTTATCACAGAACGTGTTGGGTTCGTGCGAGTAGAATAACTCTATTCATCCTAAACAAATATAAGCGTCCCTCGGTAAAAAAAAAAAAACAGAAAAAGTCCAAAAGCCTTTACATAATAATATATACCGATAACAATTTGTGCAACGTTTCGAATTTCTTTTGTTTTCTCAGGTGTTTTCGAGTGTACAACAACAATCGTAGTTAACCTACCTATTTTTTGTCTGTCACTCCCATTGATATAATATTATGTTAAGTTTTCCGACGCCGAACGACATGGTATTTTATGGACGTATTGTTATCATTATCGCCACGTGTGACAACCGACTGTCGCATTTAGGTATACATTATATTATATAAGTACTGGCACGCAGTGTACAGCCAATTTAAAAATGCGTTATTATAAGTCAATGCGTTCGTTCCGAAAACGACGGCGAGAGCGTGTTTGGACAACTATATTATAGTCATTTAGGTAAATCGTGGTTCATTAATCATTATGACATTGTTAAACCGGAGTGTTTTTAATTCCCTGGAGTAAAACATATTTTTAGGTACCCTCTTGCCGCACACAATGTCATCTGATGATTAATATACCTATAGTGATTTGCGATGAGAAAACACTGCAGGCATTGTACACATTTTTTGTGACACAAAATCCACAGAATTATTTGAAGGCGTGCTCGGCGCCACTAAACATAATATGGATATGGGTGCTCGCACAATATTATTTTACCGTAAAATGCACAGTTGACCGAGTTGTCATGACTGATCGTTCATAGATGATTTTATCGTGTTTTCCTTTTATCCGTTGTCAATTCGCGTACAACATATTGTTATAATATTGTCCTGGACTTTTGGTTTTACGTCGCATCAAAATCGTATACAAGCGGCGGTTGCTTGTACCGCGACTACTGCAGGTCGCAGTAAAATTATAATTTTCTCGAACAGTTTTTCATCTACATAATATATTTATGTATGCACTGTGCATGCGTGTTGTGAGTGAGTGGTGTTAAAATGGTTGGATATTAGAAAAAATAAAATAAAACAATGTCTATATATTCTACAATAATATATTCTAGAAAATGTTAATCGACCCAAGGTTATTGTTTATTGGAGTGAGAAATTGTATTCGAACAACTCTGAATCGAATTTGTTTTTGAAGTCTGGTTATATGCATAAAAATTAATAACGATCAAATGTTTTTTAAATAGATTTTACGAGTACTTGTTACTTTTGTAATGATTTAATAATTTACTGCTGACTTTGTGATGTAGATTTAATGTTATTATCGGTCGGCGACCGCTTGGGAAATCATTCACGCAGCACTCTGCAATTAAATCTTATTATATTTAATATTTGCAAACTAAATAGCCATTTTAACCAATAATCATTTGTAAATTTGGTCCATACTTAATTCAACCGGTAAACGGAAGGTTTTCGATAAAATTAATTGAACTTATTACTTATCAGAGTACATATAAATATTATAAATATATATAAGTATATATGTAATATGTGTTCTAATGGACGCCGAAGGCGTATACAGTTCGGGTTGCTACAGCTCATTTATATTATTCAATTTATAAATTAAGGTGTGGCCATTGCCGACTCTACATAATATCTAAATATGATGTATGCGTGTGCTGTATTTTTCTTTGAATTTTTCTCGCCCACGACATATTTTTCTTGTCCCCGACAGAGATATTTTTCCACACGTGCGTCGGATATTCGTTCCAGCCAAAGAACAAAATAATATATATATATTATGTTTAAGAGTATTCATAGGTCTTGTGTTGGTCTCTCGCAGTGTTATAGCCTGGTGACGGTTTTATTCTTCTCTGACGTTTGCGAAATTATAACATGACAGGAAAAATAACTTTTAACAAATGACACCAGTAGGTAATATTATCTAAGACGTTTGTGTTTTCTTTGTTGACGAACAGATGTACGAGAATTGCGCACTACCATAATCATCAGTAGAATGTAGGTATAGATACACGTGTAGTGTGTTAAAGAACTTTTTCTTAGACATTTGAGAGCTCCACAGACTTTGGAACGTTAAAAATAAACACAATTTTAAAATATTATCATTGTTGTTTTATACATATAACGGTTGTTTGGTGCGAAAAATTAAAAACACGTTTTCTTTTACTGTTTTGAGTATTATTTTTTAATATTATAGTATATCACAAAATATTTTACGAAGACGCATAATAGTTATCTAGTAATAACAGCTATTATATCAGGTAATTAAATATTAATACCAAGTTTAATTGTTTTACCTTGAATCTTGACCATCTTAGTATCACAAACAATACATTTTTTTTAAATATTACCTAGTATTTAAGAATCCTGTCACTATAATTTGTATATTGTTATATTATAAATAACACCCAATGGCCATTGTTACGTCAATTAATAAATAATAATAAAAAAAAAATTGTAATTTTTCATCGTTTTTGATTGATTATTCTGGTTATAATTTTTTATGGATATATTATATACTACGTTTAAAGCAATATTCTTAATATTATAAACCTCTGGAAATATTATTAAAAATGATGTATCACTTTTTAAAATTAATTTTAAGCTAACAAAATATAAGGCAAATATCAACGATGAGTAATGGCAAATATTTATAATAATATGAATCATTGCTTAACAACAACTGTCAATAAAATCAAATTTCAAAACTGTAATACAAATTCCATCTGCAGTCAATATTAGTTAACCTTATCATCTTACATTTTTTTTTTTGTGTGATTTTCAAACGGTACTTCATTATGTAATTTAAAAAAACAAATACTAATTATTTATTTTGAACTTAAAATATTGTGAAAATATTATTTCAAAAAATATGTTATGTTCATTATACACAATAATACATCTATTAAAATAGACATATATATATATATACGATAATGATTTAACCACAAAAGATATAAGTTAGTTAATTTATACTACATTGCGTAATATGATGTATCATTATATGACGTGACAAAATAATATTACAACATTCGTTTGATAGCGTTTAAAAATATATATATATATATATATACATAACTGAAGCTAGATAGAAACAGGAGGTACCTATAACAATTTTCACGTCTAGCTTTTTGTTTTGCTTTTATTTCAAAATAAAAAATATATTATTAATCATGTTGACTGCGATGTACACTTAAAGCGTCAAAAAAAAAAAAAAATAAAATAAAATAAAATGAATATTGATATTTTGACATGGGAAGATTAAAATGATGGTTAAATATATATATATATATATATAATATTAAATATTCGTATAGTATATATCTGTGATTTGGGCGGATTTGACATTTGAGCAAAACCCATATCAACGCCGAGCATGTGTCTATCGTTATAGTCACGCCATACATTTTATTTGTACATCGATATAGTTCCCAAAACGTGCTCATGCATACATTTGACGGAAACGATTAATATTAATTTAGCGGAAACGGTATACGCCCATCAAATGCGATAGAACAGTGAAATCGTTACACAGCACATTTGACCGGCTGTGATTGACCCAACTCTTAGGAAGCACTATATCGGTTTTGATACAATTATCACATTCATTTAGGTCTGAAACTAATCCGTGTAGGTTCCCATTTTGTCGAATGAAATGTAAAATAATAAAAAAAAGAAAAGTGATTGATATTTTATGTCGACAGGAATCCCCTTAACCAGTTATTTATTAATTTATTGTTTTAGATTTAAACCGCGTAAAAATAAATTTCTACCGAGGTATTAGATTATTTTTCTTATAATGTTCATAAACAATTTTATACTGTCCTGTTTCCACGTAATTTCAACATTTTGGTCGGTTTTAAATTTTTATACTGACATTTATATAGACAATTTATTTAATACAATCATGTATAATTCTAGAATATCCTCACAATTTTACTTAAGGAATTTATTTTGATTTTAATTTAATTTTTTTCTTTTTAACCATCTTTAAACTGATAACTAATTTTATAAATGATAACAAATTAAATTGTTCACTTGAAAATGTACGACATTATTAATTACCAGGAGTTTATTGAACCATATTTTATATTAAAAAGTGTTGTCGCTTGGCAGGCATCAGCTGCCATTAAAATGTCCTCTTATCATTATATAGGAATCGGATAAATTACGTATTTTATTTTAAAATCATAATATATTACAAATTAAGGGACTATAAAATTATCAGCTATTTTCAGTATACCTAACAAAGAATATATGTAAAAAAATATGAATACTCTACTTACAATTTTTATAGAAAATGTTTTTTTATTTTTATTTTTGTTAAGAATGTGACTAAACATATACCATAACTAAAAGTATAAAAATATTAAAAGTAATTTTTTGACTGAAGTTTTAAAAAACAATAATAATCTAATTTATACTATAGTAAGAACGGTGGTTTTTTTATAATTAAAAAGTGTGTTCAAGAAACTCTTTTTATTCAAAATTAAATAAATTCAATTCTAGGGACAATAACATATTATACTTAATACTAAATAGAGGGTAGAAATGGATGCATTCACAAAACTATCGATTGCACTTGGCATTTTTTATTAATCCGGAAACAAGATATCACGCAAAATATAAAAAGACTATGGAGATCTGTTAAATTTAGGTGCCTATAATATTTATATTTATTTTTAAATATGGCGTTAATGCTTTATACTAGATTCATGTCGTTAGAAATGTGTTCAAACTATACTTTTGACTAGACTACTTACTACTTTTAACGAATCCTAAAGTTGTCCAAAATTATATTTTAAGGTATGTTCTTAATGTTTTATACCTTTAATTTTAAATGAAATCTGGTTTCATATTTTTGACATAATATTATGTTTAACGATAAAAGTTGTAGGCCACAAATTGATTTGTAGATTGCGTACTGGATCGTTACCAAAATTTCAAGTTTTTCGTTTCATTAGTTATAAAATATATGATAATTATTGAAATAATAAGGTGTGACGAGTCAACTTCCTCCTCTCTTCCCTTATCCAAAAGTTTCCCAAAAAGGAATTTGCCAATATTTTCTTCCACAAAATTCCAAAAAAACTTTTGAAAACACCGGACTATACGAGATTTTAATTCCCGGCGAGGAGAAAAACTTATTGAATTATTTCATAACTTTTCAATAATCTTCGACTTGAAACTTTTTTCGATTACCTATTTATTTTATAGACGAGATTTTTTAAAAAATGCTGACCAAATTTGGGTTAATATTAATATTCAAATTCTTAAAAATATTTTTTCCCCTTTTCTTTAATTTTTATATATGCAAATAAAAATATATATGTTAAATATTTTCTTTGCAACTCTGTCCGTCCACCCATCACAGTTATATCATTGTCACAGTCGATGCTATTGTTGATTTTACACAATTATACTGTTTAACGATATTATACATTTTGGGCTATATTTTTAATGGTGTCATGTATAATAATTTATTATCTTGAATACAATTATTTTTATTGACTTTAAATTGTATAGTTACTATAATACTTTGATCACTCATAGAGCTATATATGTATTATATAAATATTATATTTGCATGTGATTATAAATGTCTCGTATAGTTATGCTTTTTACTATCATAGTAATGTCAATTTTAATTTTGAACATATTGAATTTGATCACAGGAAACAATACATAATATTCATTATGGCCTCTGTGGGTTATATTCCATTTTAGACTCATAAATAACGCATATAATTCATAAAGTTGGCTGCAGGTCGTATATTATAGCAACTATAAAAAATGTGCGTTCCTCACCTGTTTATAAAAAAAAAAAATAAAACAATGTCAATTTGAAGACTTGTAAATTAAATTAACGTTGATTCGGATATTAAATCGTATTCATAATATACTCTTGCTTTATAAAAACTATTTTATAAATCTATTCAATTAATATTTATTTTGTGAGCTTGAATACTTCGGTCTTGAGTTTGAAACACACTAATTATAACTAACTGTTACGATATGATTGTGATTTTATATCACTTGACAAAACGTAAATCGTTTTGAGTTGATTTAACATTGCTTTATGCAAACGTATAATAATAATACACCATTGCCATTTGTTGGGCCGAACGAAGCGAGACGAGTAAATAGTATAAAACGTTTGCTTTTCTATGTTTACTTTTTTCAATATCATAATGGTATAGGTACGTCACATTAAAATAATTTTTTTTAAGGTTTGAACTTTAAGAATTAAATTAGATTTTTATTTTTACCATATGTATTTATGTAAGTTACTCTACTAAAATACGTATATGTTACAAAAAACATGTCAAGATTTCGTAGCAAATTGTTAATTAAAGTCATCATTACAATTAAGTACTAAAAGTCTAAACGTTTTTTTACAATAACAAAAACTTATAAAAATTAATACAATTGCTAACTTGAATTACCGAAGTAAAATTTGTTTAATAACATTTTCAAATAACAAACATATAATTATGTTTACAGAACTCGTTCTTTTGGATAGAAAGCATTTCATAATCATGTGTGCTAGGTAATTTTAGATTTTTTATCACAAGCATGGACTTAGTTTACCAGCTGTATTTGTTGATTACTGTTTTTATTTGTATTTTATACTGGTATTTTTATCGTTTTAAATTGATTAACATTATTTCTTATCATACGTCAAGCTACATCAAAAACATTACGGTATGGTTGTATAATAAATGCCATGCATTAAACTACTGCAGCTGTTGAAAAAAAATGTACCCAAATGACCTTACATTATGATACAATTTATAACTGTTAAAAAAATATTGAGCATATTATACTTTTGTGTATCGCCTTTTCGGCAGAGACATATTTTTGTATGTCTAATAGCACTATTAAAGTTGCACGGATTTATAATATGTATTTTTTTCTACGTCCGTTTTCTGACGTTCAGCTATTAAATCAGGAAAACAGTCGCAGATACATCATTTTTTTTTTTTTTTGGTTCTCTTTGCCTTTGTCACACATTGCAGTAACATTAGTGTCGTTAAAACTCCGTCCCCCCCCCCCCGCCGGTGAAACGTCAAGCTGTCATTAGAGACGCTCCAGATGTGCTCCATACATATATATATGTTCGTCAAAAAAAAGAAGAAAAAAGACACGTACAAAGCTGTAGTATGAAAAACGCCCTGAGGGAAAAGTACAATAATATATATTATTATATATAATAACAAATTCTTCCTTTGGGTGTGCCGCACGATAACGTTATAAATGATACGACTTATATATATATATATATATATATATATAATATACAGTACGTACATTTATGTTTTCGTGAGTGTGTAGAATATTATAATGTGAAGTGCGTTTAATTTTTCTCCCCCTGCTAGGCGCACGGTGGCGGTGACGACGTCCTTTAATTGGGCAACCTCTGCACAACGAGGGCCCATTGTGTGCAGTGCCTCTCGGACCGCTGCTGGGCGGATGGATGTATATGTGTGTGTATATATAATATATATATTGTATACGTGTACATACGAAATTATAATATATATATATATATATATACATTATACACGAATTACGAAGGCATATATTATAATATATTATTATTATCATTATTATTATAATGTTGTTATGCGTGATTTATGGTCCGAGCAAATAAAATGTACCCGCGCGCAGTCATGCATATATGTTATGCGTAAAATAGATGTGCTACAGCAGAAGGACGTAAAGATACGAACGCGACTACTTGATATGCGGCGGTTGGGAAATGGAAAGGGGAGCAGTGGTGAGGGAGTTGGAACAAAAACTTCCAGTAGACAGGCGAAACTAGGTGGGGATTTGTGGGGGCTAAAGATAAGCGCCCGTCTCACAACAACAATTTTCGGTCAACAAAAAAAAAAAAAAAAAAAAATGAGAAAGAAGGAAGCTCTATATTAATGGAAAATTGTACGTCTACGTATGATGTGTGTGTGTGGCCTATATAAAAACGCTATAGCCCTTCCAAACATAAATCTCTGATTGCGCCTATATTGCTTATGCATATTTATTACGCGCAGTTTGAAAAACACTCAATGAACCCTATTGTCAGTCGTTAATTATAAATTATTTCATCCCGCACATCCGTGAAACGCATGGATTTGTATAATGTGTTTAAAAAAATATATATGATAATATTATGTAATAACAAGCAAATAAATAAATTAATTAAACGTTTATGTGTAAGCTTATATTACATAATTTATAACGGCGCTATGTATAATGTTGTTATTGCGGCCGCCGGAAATCGCGTAATCGACAAAATCGAATTCGCCGAAAACGTACAATACCGCGTCGTCCGGAATTTTTATAAAATAAAATAAAATACTATATTATATTTTATTGGAACGAATCTTGGTGCACGAAAAAAAACAGAACGGAAACAGAGGGAAAAAAATTACAATCTGGCAGATGCGCCGTTTTTTTTCTGTTATTCTTCCCCTATTACAGTTTCAATTTTTCCCGTCGTATCTATCTATCTATCGTCGTATAAATATTATGTATATGGCTTCGGTGCGCGTATATGTATATAATATTATAATACTATATATGTCTGCTCAGTTTTATAATATATTACATTGTTAGAAAAAAATGAAATGTGATGATTGTATGCATATATATAATCCGACAAGCATGCATTTGGGAGTTAGACTTAAGGTCGAGTTCACGTAGAACCGACAAGTGTCTCTAGGAAAATATCAATCATCTCTGAACCATGTACAAATATTTTTCACGCAGTAGTTTTACATTTTTCAATATTATGTCTGTGTTATATATGTTTAATAAAGTATATTAGTATTTATTGTACAATAAAATATATAGAAATTTGATAAAAATGAAACGTTTTATATAATAATTGATAAAATATAAGCAGCAGCAGCAGTATATCAGCTATATCGTTTTTATTTTTACAAATCTACTAACTACTTTTACGGGTATTATATAATATGAAAGGGAGTGTGCTCCAAAAGTTTCACGTGATTGCCCATCGCCAGACGTCAATACACAACGAAGTCTGACTGTATAACGTGAACAAAAACGTTACTTCAAAGAGACTTGACATTTTCGTCGATATTTTTATCCTCGCGCTTAGTATTGTATATATTTTTGAAAATGTTTATTTTTCATTTTAAAACACAATCCGGTGTACCTACTTGACGAATTCGTTGCATATTGGGGCTGCCACTCTGACTCTACATAGCGGTTGGATCGCGCTACGCCTTCAACGGACTTGTATACACGTATATAAAATATACGATATCAACGACGGTAGGGGACGCCTAAACTGTGGCAGACCAGTCGCCCGGGTATGCAAACATCACGATTGAATGGTCGTTGTGGTGGGTAGGTGGGTGTTAGTTAGGGGGGAGGGGACGGTGTAAGGGGAGTGAAGCCTCCGATATTATCGTCATTATCTCACGCCTCTTTAGCACGTTTTCGAAACGTGCTTATCTCGAACCACTCGACATACCGTCCGTCCGTAGCCCGTAATAAAACGTATATGTATAATGTATATATACACATATATATACATACACACGCATCATGTATAAATGATATACGGGTGAGGGGCGCGAGTTGGACACACACAGGCGATATAATGCGTTTTACGTATGTATAGCGCACACTGCCGAAAATAAAGTGGTTTAAAGGATTTTGAGGTTTTTTTTTTATGACAGCCGAGACACGTTTTGGCGGCGAGCTCGACACGATGTGACGAATGCACGAAATCGTAATTAGATAATGGCGTTAATTTATCAATCCTCTGCAGCCCTGAAAACGTTTTCGCCACTGATCGAGTTTTGATTTCTACGTAAGTACGCGATACCTGTACAGATATACGACGTACATAATAATTTGTGTGTTGTATTATAATTTATAACTATTATGTGAACTGCGACGTGTCTCGTATTCTCCCTCCAATCAGCGGTCTGAAACGCGGAGATTCAAATTTCATGGCGTATGGACTGCTGGCGGCGGATTTCGGCCTAGAGTATAATAATAAAGTAGTATAATAATATATACCTAGCCTATAGTAGCTTTATAGGCATCTTGTACCATACGTAGAAATGTTGAAAATTTTTTCTGGGTAATAAATCATCAATACATATGGGCAGGTACCACACGCGCCATGTCGATTTCACATATATATTTGCACAGGCATGTCGTTATTTTTATTTACATTTAATATTCCTATCGCCGGTTTTCGTATGCTTTATAATATTATATATTACATACTTTGTAGGTATATGTGCATTTGTTTATTCATGTATTAAGTATACCTATATGTTATAATCAACCTCAAACCTCAAACTATCTTTTTTAATTAATAATTAATACTAGATACTTATTTCATATTACTTTAAAACTCGTTTATTGCCATTAATTCCCTAAAAATATTAATTGCATATCTAGCCGCGTATAAAGGTGCAGAGTTAATCGTTTTATCCTGTATCATGTATATTATGTTTATATGAACATTTCATAACATTTTTTTTTAAATAATAATTAAATGTTGCTCACTTAAATTTTAGTTAATTTAGTGTGTGACAATTGGTTTTCCGACAATAGAATGTAAATGAAAAATTATTATAATTTTAAGACGATTTTAAGCACGAACTATACATAATGTGTTTCGTATTAAGTGTATAATATTATGTGTATAATAAGTGTAGTTTTAAAATTAAAATTAGTCATGATTTCGATCAAATATTCGGAAAAATTAATTAATGTAATAAATTAAATAAAAAAATATGCCGACGTCATATTTTATGGAACGGGGAAAGAAATAGAATAATATATATTATGAAGTATTAAATATAAGTAAAAAAAAAAAATTGAATTAGTTTCCCATATTAAAAATGAATTTGTTGATATGTATATGTGTTATAGGTACCTACTATGGACATACTAAAATACATATTATATATATAATATATACTAAAGGTAAATTCAACAATATATTTACATAATTTTTCTGTATAAAAAATTTGAATTTCATTAAAGATTTAAAGATATTTATTTATGGAAAATATCTTTCATTTTATGTATTAGGTACAAAAAAGATTAATAATTTATAGTTTTTACAGGCTTATCTGTTCACGTAGTTTTTTTAGTGGCATTTCGTTTTCAAATTATCTTAAGACTTTTATGTTTAAATTAGTAAAGCGGCCTTGTTTAGCAAATAACACCTCAGGACTTTAAATCCGGTATTAAATTATTATACCGGGGAAAATATGTACGTGTTGATCGTACCTTAAAAAAAGTTATTGAACATAATTTCAAACTGGTATCCCAACACTAAGACATGCGAGCTGTCTTAATAATTACGAGCGTATTATTACATTATATTTTATTAGGGACGTTATTGGCGAGCCGCGAAATATATACTATATAATATATATATATATATATAAATAATATATTATACTTAGATTAAATTGACGTGCAGCGAAAATTATACTAATAATAATTATTTTAGAACTCCTGTTGCGTTTTATGATATTATATACACATATTTCGTAGATATTTAATGATAATAATAATAATATATGGACCGTCGAAAATGGTATTCACGCAACACGCGTACAGTTCAATTATACTGTAGTGCTAATAACAGATTATGAACATAATATAATATTATTTTATTGTAGTCTGTAGAATGTAGGATGTGTACCTTCGTTTAGGGTACATTATAGTGTGGTTGTTAAGATTGTTTTTCAAAAACTAAAATCGACTCGCTCTATTTTTCAACCCGTTCTATGGTTGGGTCAAATCTCTGTATCCGTTACACACGTAAAATCATTGAAAATATTATTCGCATTAATTACTGTTGATGAATTTTCTCGATAATGTGTTCATGTAACATATAATGAACACGTAGGAAGGTGAAAATAATAATATTTTCAAAAATAGAAGGCCGTGAGCTCTTTTGACATTTGAACCCATTGACAGACACGCGTGGAATAACGTCAATTTATATTTCTTCGGCCCTTATATATTTTTTATCAGCAATGTGCAGAATATCGACACAGTCGTTTACTGTATGCACGTAATTAATTGAATAAAAAACATGTTGTGTACCTGTGGGAATATCATTATTATAACAAAGACAAACTATATAGATAAAACTATTTTGAAATAATTCCTTGTTTGTCAATAATAATTAATAAATCATGGTTTAGCGTAGAGTTATAATCACAAATGTAAATAGGACATGCACGGATTATATATATATCGTTTTAATGATATACTTACTCAGCAACTCTTTTATACGTTTCGAGCATACAACTTTCATTCATTCAAATATATATATTTAATATAATATAATCCCTAAAAATGATATATTTAGTATTTAAATTTAAATAATAATAAATTCCAGTCTTAAAATTATTCATTTTACAATCTAATAATTATTCACTCAGTATATACAGGTTTTTGACGGTAGTTAAATATTACACAATGCTTTCATTTTAAATATCAACAACGATAAGTTTAATTAAATGTTTAAAGCAATAATTAGTAAATAGGTATACGCGGTAGGCATATCATTTTAAAGCATGCATATAATAATATAATATACTAACAATTATAATTATTTTTATGGTCGATAATACATTTTCGTTTATTATATTTATCTGTACTACATTCGATTATGATATAGGGAATATAAATAATTTTAATTTTTACAATTTTTCTAAATTTTTTTAGTTTTATAAAATCGAACAAAACAGTCGCTTTATCGTATGTAGATAAATTTTGATTATCCCCATAATATATTAATATCAGCCACGAATAAAACATAAATTACAACTTATAACCATTATTATATTTATATTTAAAAAAAGATTTTAACTTCTATAGGGATATAATAATATTAATGTTATCATTAATTTTATACAAAGATATCGTGTGATTCATTGTCTCGATACAACATGTACGAATAATATATATTTTATATCAATATATAATAATGTCCTTAATATACATAAAAAGTATATAATAAAACGTTATCGTCTCAATTTATATAACGTTACGTGTGTAACATTTTGAATTTATTGAAAAATATACACGTTACTGTATAATCTATTAACAAACAGTTATTATGCTTTATTTTTGTTTTATTATGTGTTCATTTTAAAGAATGATATTTTTATAAAAACTTAATAATATTAATATATATATATAATTGGTTTTAAAAATGTGTGTTGCCCATCACCAATATATATATAATTAACTGTTGTCTATTGGTCATTTTCTATACATTCATTAATTTATTTAGATATACTACAGTCTTCTCAATAAATAAACAAAAACTATTAACTATATAATATATTAGTAAGTAGCACAGGTGTATAGTTATTGCATCACTGATAACGTTTTATGAAATTCGTGTTAGCCTATATAAAGTCAAAGTCAATTAACATTTGTACCGATCAAATATTAATTATCTTAGCATTTTACTATAACATTGTAATGACGCAATTTAAATATTCGTCAGACTACAGGACAAACATACCAATTTGTTGACTTATACGGTAGGTAGATAGTATTATATTGTTTTTAACGATTACTTAGTACGAATTATAAAATATGTAAAAAATACTTATTCAGCCGTCAAGTCTCAATTATACTTATCGACTGTGGTGATCGTATAAGAACTTCACTTCGCGAAAATAAGGCCGTCGCTTGTGATATTGTTCAATAGATAAAATATTTTCTTATACAAATGATGAAAATGCCATCATATTAGTTGTGTGGATTACCTATATATTATTATGTAGCCGTGAGTATAGACCGTTTCGACATCTGCACATCTTATATCGAAGAACTAATTTAGTCTGTTACCATTGGCATTTGAGAACCGTTCGGATTAGTTCAAACTGGAGGCTAAAATGACAACAATATTTATTTTAAAAATGACAAGAATGACTTTAAAAGTGCACACACGTGTTATTATATAAACTCGTATATGTATACACATTAATGATAACTTCTATAATAATTATTAGTAGTAAATGCCATCGGAGTATAATAAATGGGGTGTAATCTTTTTTTTTACCTAACGAAAATTTTTAGAATCCGCATATAAGAGTTCTGCGATTATTCAGCTGGCAGTATAATCTATATGTATATACAAGTAACTTCCAGCCATATTTTCTATTTGAAAAACATGTTCGCGGTACGTGTGTCGGGTCTCGAAATTAAATAAAAATAAAAATCTACGCTAATCGATCACGATTCGAGGAACGACTATTTATCGGTCTTCCGGCCGGATGGTATTAATTAAATACAAAAAAATCCAGATGGTGTATGTTCGTTTATCGTTTCCTCCTCTTCGGACGGGTCGATCCGACCCCGCCGCCACCAAAATAACATAATGTCCGTCCACGGTCGTGTGCGGTGTTCGGTATGTACGCACACATTGTTACGCTGTTGTATATTATTCGTACACATTATATACTATTATAATATAGTCTGGCGCATTTGGTGATGGTGTTCTTTTCGTGCCGTTATGTATGCGTTATATATATATATATATATCCGAGGGCCGTCTGGCGATGCTAATTGTGTTTTAACGAAGCATCGACGGTGATAATATACGTACGCGATGTACTCCCGGGCGACAACAGCGAGTATAATAACTACGGAGAAATAATAATATAATAATAAAAAACACCGCGCGTTCGGAACGTCCATGTGAAAAATGTCTGTCCGCGCGGTGCGTCCGAACGCGGCGGGGTCATCACGCGTGTACGTGTGCGGCGTACTTGTGCTGCAGCTTACACAGCCGGCCCGGTATATACCTGTACCTCTGTACACGTTGTGACCGCGTACACCAGAAATACGAGATAGGTATATGGGCTGCGGTATACCGCTGGAATAAAATATACGTTTGTGCAGCAGCATGCGCCGCGTGTATGCATTGTACATTTGTATTTATATATATATATATATATATATATATATGCAGGTTCGTACGAGCCTACGCACGTATTATTAAACCGCGTGTCTGGTGTTTCATCAAAAACCGTATATATATATATTGTAAATCATCGAGAAGATTACAAAACCGTGTACGACCTTTTACGACGAATATTGTCCGAAGAAAGTGCGTGAGTCGAGCTAGGAATTTTTTTTTCCATCATTAAATGAAAGAAGAAAAAAATTCACCGTCCGTCCGACGTTATGTTGTTGTTGTTATTGTTGTTGTTGTTGTTGTTGTTGCTGTTTGGCCTGTATTATACGAGACTTCTATCGAATGTCCATCTATATATTATTATATTATACGCATTATTATACCGTACAATGTATATGGACGTATAATATGTCGAAGGAAGGTTACCTATATACTTATCCATACTCTATGTATAGGTAAGTATAACATAATACACTGCACTATAGTGTATCTATAGAGATAACTATATAGTGTGCGACAACAATAATATAATAATAATAAAGCATAATATAATATTATTATTACTGTGTGAAAATATCGAATTGTCGTTACTCCGATTTACATCCAAACCGCCGTAGTTAATATCATTATAGGTGCCTATTATTATCGTTATAGCGTGCGCAGTGTACGTGCGTGTTCATTATACTTTTGTAGTGCGCTCGTGACGTCTTCAGAATCATTAATTTATTATATATTATTATGATAATAGGTGATTGTCATTTTCACCGGATCGCGTATGACGTAGTTAAACACAAACGTAATTGCATAAGACTAGAAGCAAACCACGTGTGAATGTAATGATGAAAAACCCTTCGATTGATATTTCACACAATCGCAATTCGCAATTTAATATTAGATGATGGGTACAATTATTAAAAAAATATATAATAATGATTACATGTTTGTACGTGTTGATAAAGAAAGACGTGGTAATCATTTAAAAACAGATAATAAGTAATATGTAACCTAACCTAACGCAGGATCAGATAATTATTTTCACTCGCAATGGTATTTCATAATAATTGTTTGCTTAAATCTTATTGACTTGGATAGTACTCGGACAGTATGTTAAGCCTTATTATATTCTTTCATAAACTATTTTATTTGTTCCTTCGACCTTAGGAGTTTTCTATACTGCATCCTATAATATATTATACGACAGCGTAAATGATGAAGAATGATGTAGGTATGCGCTCGTCAACAACGTAATGGCTGTTAGCATATTATAATAAATTAATCATTTTTAATCATGCGCAGGAATAATTTGACAAATGCTCAATAGTTTAACTAAACTTATATTACCATATTATGTATAGTTATTAGTAGTTTGTTTTTAATTTTGAGCATAATAATTCTACGATACAGTTTTAAGTTGAAAGGTGTGCTCAGTCTCAACATAATTTACTTGGGCATTGTAATACAAATATTATATTATAATTACACTTAATAGTATAGGTAAGGTACTCAATAAATTAATAGATAATAAAATTAGTAATTCATACATTTAATATGAGCAATCACATAGGTAGGTGTATAAACCGCAATAAAAAAAAAAAATACCTATTAATATTCAAAAAATAATAAAATCTTTTAACGCATATACAAATAATTAAAATTAAATAAATATATCCACTATACAATTAAATTTTATTTTCAAATCATTAATCAACATAACTCATGTGTAAAGATACATAAAAAACTATTATTACTTCATTATAATTGCTAGATTTTTAAAATTTTATATAAGATTGAACACCTCCATTGACTCAAAATTTTCCATTCAAGTAGAATAAAAATCAGTGATAGAGAAATAATATATATTAAATACCTACTAAACTATTTAATTTAATTTGTTAATTGTATTATAATTATTTAAAAAAATATATTTTAAATTTTAATACTTTCTTTTGCTGGGTAAAAAATATTTTACACTAGGTATACTTTGTATAATACTGTATTATACTTTAATATGTTTTAGTTTGTCATTGTTTTTTTTAATAAACTTCCATTAATAAATTATTCATCCAAGACAATTTAAAAATAAATGCTTTTACATTTTACCACTGAATTATACTATTTATATTTCTTACTCCTTCGTAAAATAATTTATATCTTATGTTGTCATGTCGATGCGAGAGATACGTCAAATTACCGAAAATCCTGCATGGTTACCCATAAGTCACTCGGTAACGTTTGAAATGATATTTTAACTTTGACAATGCTTCACTTAAAAACCTGCCATGTCACACGTTGGCCTACTTTTTATTATATTTAATGATTATACTAAAAAAATGAACAACGAAAAATGTAGCATCATTATACATCCACACAATATGTCGAATTGTCAAAACTACTAGACTAAGCCTAATGAACAATGTCTTATAGTATATAAATATTTTTTTTATCTAAACTAAATAGTGTATTGGAAGTAGGAATCATCAGTCCATATGGTTTAAATCCCAATATGTATTTAAGTCTAAAAAACGTTTCACTCACATTGTCCACATATTATTGTTGGTGAAATATCAGACATTTTCTTTAAGGGATTAATGCTTTAGGAATGTTCAAGCCTCTTTCCTTAGTTGTCCGTTCTTAACGTCAATATAATAATTAATCACTAATAATGTAGACTAATATAAAACGTATTTCAGTTAGTATTTAATGCGTTTGAATATGTTTTTAAGCATGCAGTGAACCAACATTTTATTTTTAAAAATTGTGTTGTAAAAAATACAACGTGGTATCTTTCAATCTTTTATTCATATTCCTTGACACAATTTATGTGAAATGTGCTTATTGTTGTTGACTTGACATTCAAGCGCGTACTCGGAAGTATAAATTTAAATTTTTTTTCATACTCACTTATAATTAACTCCATATTATGTACGAACAGATTTTTTATTTTTTTTTTTTATTACGATACATTTCTTTATAGCTATAAGAACGAATTATGTAACGTATTCATGTTAATATATTTTGTTTCGGCATGCATACTATAGAACTATATTATCTTCTAAAATAATGTGGTATTCTATTTATATACATTTTTTTACGAACATCAATTCATGTTTTTTTCTAAGCCTTTTCATAAAGGGTACATCTTATACGATTTGCTGTATTTTGGCATACTTCACGTTGTTCTCGTTAAAACCATTATGGCGCCAATGAATGCCGCCACCTGAATAAAACACCGAGTTTTTGTATATATTTTTAAAATATAAACAATGTACCTATTGTCTACAGGTGATTTGTTTTGCCTTTTTTATGGCGTTCCTATATAGCTTCTAGAAAAAACAAACACATAACTTAAATATAGTTTTGACTTGAAAAATATAAAGGTATTCGTATAGGTATTTAAAAATAAAAAACTGGTTATTAAAGTTTGAATATTTAATCATATAATAAATTTAAAATAACAATATAGATACTTATAATTAAGAACAAAACAGTTTATCTTATAAATTAGTTATGTGTACCTATAATAAAAATTAATGGACAAAAATAATATATTATTAATTATTATAAAACTATATAGTTTTGAGTAAGTAGTATCACACACTGTAATTTACTTATTTTGTAATTATATATGAGTATTATGAAGTAAGATATTTGATTATTCAATACACAATACAAAAATTGTTCAAATTAGATAAATATTTTTTTTAAATTTATTGTTCTGTTTTTAATCGTAAATATGTTTTAAAATTATATAATATTTTATTATGTTGATATATGACTAATTTTATTTTTTGTATGAAATAAATGATATTAAATTATTTTAATAAATCGTCAATATATATTGTATACATATGCGCTTAAACACCAATACTGAGAATACTTGCTAATTTTAAAATACTTCTCACTTGAATTAATCTGAAAAGTTGTTAATTATATAAGCTCATAAAGCATTGTTTCAAATATGTATGTAATTCTCAACTTATTTACAAGCCACGGCATAGATAAAGTATATATATTAATTAATACTATTTAATATGAATGCATACAAATATCTTGTATCATATATATAGCATTGTAGCGATAACGTTTTTTAAACGAGGATAATAAATATTAATTCCTTTATAATTTATTGAGATTGGAATATTAAATAAACTAACCGAACATTTTATTAAAATTGAATAATATTGGCTTCACACACTTTATATGATAAACGACATCTACCTATAGCTTAAAGTTTAATAAAACAATGACAAGCAAACACACACATTTGAAATTTTTTACTAAAATATTTTAGTGTTCATTTGTTACTGAATAAATTAACTAAATAAATTAAATCGTTAAAAAATGAAGTTGTTTATCCAACGAACATTCAAACTTTGTTGTATATGCTCCAAAACATAACTTTTAACGTGTGGTTTGAGATAAACTTACGTTGAAAATATAAACATATTATATGCGATATTGAGAAAAAAAATAAGCACAATGTATCTTATTATTTCAGTTTTGTGATTGTTCTTTTCATATACAATTAATGTCGATAATATGTGAGGATATTATACAAACGAATTCAGCAATAATTTAATATTAATAAAACAAATCTGTAATGGAACGTCGTATCATTTTCGTTTTATTTGTTGTAATAATTGATAATAGCACTAAAACTAATGTTGTATTCAGGGATATAATAATATATTATTATATCGTCCAAAAACCGTGTCCGATATAATGTGCGTGTGTGTTGTACTTATACCTCATATTAATAATAATTACATCACGCGCATGGACAAACGTGAGGTCCCTTGGTTCCGGAAACTTTTTAATGGGTCTCGACAAAAGTGCAATAGTTTTTGAAACTAGACACGTGCGGGGTAGCCCGCAAAGAGAATAAAGGCTTTTGGGAAACGACCCTATACGCTCCTCTCCCCCGTCACCGGGGTCGTCCGTTACCGACCAATTCAAAATTCTACTCGATTGTTATATATATATATATATAATATATTTTATTAGCAGTCGTGTACATTGCGGGCTGCTTTTGTTCGTTTGGCAAAAAAGGAAAACTTTGTCACGATACACATTTTTGGTCGGTCCGGTAGTGCTATGGGAGATTTTGGGCGGTCGAATTGTACCATCGAACTTAACGAGTACGAATCGAGTAGTAATTAAAACAAGTAATTTTTTTATTGTTCGGTGCACGACACGCACTCTTTTCCGCAGCCGAACTGTGACTATACACACACACACGTATTGTTATTATCAACATCGTGATTACCTATATAATATGCAAGAGAATAGACCGGTTTTTTTTTGTTCTCAATTGTTTTTCATTTTCAAGACACGAACCGCAAACGGGGTTATTATACAATATAAGTACTATGTATAAATATATATATATATGCACATGAACGTATATGTAATATTATACATTTCATTTTGTAGGTACCTGCCCGTACACCACCAAATATTTAATAAAAGTCGAGTCTTTTGTTTTCACGCACGCACGCGGCTCCAGTTTACAGATACAATATATAAATTACACTATATACTTTGCATTATTATTTTAAACAGTAGGTATACTATGTGTATATAATCACACGCGACTCACAAACGCACACTCACACCCAAGCACAGATGCGATTCGTCGCGTGTATAATTTATTGATAATCCCGAGCGTGTCTGCAATTATTTTTTACACGCGGGTACATATAATATAGGTTATTCGTTATTGTTCACTATCTAAAAAAAAAAAAAAGAAATACGTAGGTATACCTACGTGTTTAAGTGTTATAACGAAAAACAGCTGTTGTCGAATAATTGCGTGGGGCGTGTGTAATACCCGCCGCTCGTATCATCGTCGTGGACCCCGTGACGGACTCGACTTGCGTTTCCGACTCGTGCAGATATAATAATATCATAATATTATTATGTTGTACCCGTATTGTACTTACGGCGGCATATTCGTTAATATCCGACGGGAAAATAGAGAAAACCTCCCCTCTCGACACGCGGAATGCGTTTAGTGCGCTAAAACCGTTTGTGTTTTTCGACGACGCTGCATTATATCGTATCATATATTATCGTGTATATGTATATATGTGCGAGTATACCGTGTTAATCGAATTACGCAATAAAACCGACAGTGTTTTTGCGGTGCGAAATCGGTCTGCTGAGGAAACTAGCGGTTTTCTTTGCGCCGTGTGTACCTTCTTACGCTTATATAATAATATACAGACGCGCGTACGTACGAAATTCGGTACGGACGTCCGAGTGTTTATGATGCGAGTTGAGTTTTTGCAGAGCAAACAGAATATCGAAGGTATACCTACAAGTTTTTCTTTAATTCGATTGCGTTTCAAAACGGTCTTACAAACAATCGAACTATTTTTGAACGCACGTGCGGGAGAGAAGATATAATTTTTTATGCTCATATTTAGCCGTAGGTATACCTGATGTGGTCGTGATCGATGATACAATTACCGCTTGCCGAGATAAAGTAAAACCATCTGTTCTAAAAGGTATCATCCGATTGTTATTACGTTTCTGTTATCCCGCTGCAGGTAACATGGCGTGTTATCCAAAACTTTATGATCCCATTCGCGGCACACGATACCGTTTTATATTATTCTGCGCATTAGTTGATTCAGTGCCGCAACTACCGGGGGTGCCAGGGGTGCAAGGAATCGTTAAATCATAACAATGGATCCGGGGCCGGTGGTCGAACTCTTTGAAACTTTTTTTCTTTTAAAATGTTTGTTTATTATTTAAAAATAGAAGGTTATCATATATTATTAACTTATATTTAGTATGCTTGTCGCCGTGCAACCCGGATCGCCAAGGCACGCCATTAAAAGAAGTCTTATTTAAGTATACTCGTATACTATATAGGTAATAACATTTACAATAACAATACATGCACAGAAAAATAATGGTACACAAAATATATTTTCCCTATTTATAAATTATAGTTTTATAAGAAATTACAAAACATTATTGATAAATCCTGATTTCCCGTAGTATAACCGCCAAGCATTCTTAGATTTAGCATCTACACTGCGTACACCGTGAATACTATATTATTATTATATTAATAATATTAATTAATTGATTGTATTTATCATCGATTTACCATCTGTTACTGTAGCATCGGCAGAACGCTCTTTTTCTAAACTTAAGTTTATAAAAATTTATTTATGAAATTCAATTTCTCAAGAACGTCTTACAAATATAAGTATTTTAAACATTGAAAGAGCACGAATGGATGAATTGAATATCGATCACATAATTGATACTTTTACAAATCAAAAAGCAAGGAAAAAACTTTTTAAAGTAGATATAAACATTGTATTCAAAATTAGGTATATTTAATAATATTTAATTAAAATTAATTTTATTATTTATATAAATTATAAATTATATATTACTAGCTGCAGTGCCGGCGGAAAGGCGGGGTAGAAGGGGCAGCTGCACAGGGCCCCGCCATTTTAGGGGCCCCTCGCCTAAAATGGCATATAATAATTTTTAATCCAATTCAATTAATTTGTTTTTAATATTAAAAATATAAGTCCCGTCTGTAGTGGTGGCTCGTAGGTTTGTAAATTTTGTAATATTTGTATTTTTAAAAAATAAATCCACATTCAAAAGTGTACGTTTAATACTTTGTTTAATTGTGTACATAAAAAATAAAATATTTTTTAGGGGTTATGTAAAATACAAAAAAATGTATTTTTTCCCCTTAATTTTTTATAGGGCCTATGAAAAAAATCTGCCTTGGGCCCCGCAAAACCTCCCGCCGGCGCTGATTAGCTGACCCCCCGTGCACTCCATTGCCCGATAAAAATTATTAAAAACAATTCAGTGAGGTATTCGACAATTATATAAAAATATATTTATATACATATTAGTACATATTTCGTGGTGTAAAAAAATCAAAAATAAATTAATAATAAATTAGATAGTGATGGGCAATTTTAGCAAAACTATTTTATTATTTAGTTTAATTTTTTTTTGCTGGACAGATGCTACTGTTGTATTTTTGCTATCCAGATTTCCAATTTTCCTAACATTATTTTTCATATTAACAATTATACGAACACAACAAAAAAATAATCAGCTAAATCAGTCAAGCCATTTTGGAATTCGGAGCGAACCAAGATTTCTATTTCACTTTTCATATACATAGTAAATACTAACAATATACTAAACGCACAAGAAGGTTAATAATCGTTATGTTTTCTGAAATTACCAATAGCAACCTTACAAATCAACAAAAATTTATTGTGACAGGTGGCGCCACTATTGCATTTTTACCTTCCAGATTTCTTACTTTTTCCGGTGGATTTTCCTAAAATTTTCCTTCAAAAAACCTTGTCCTGACAATTACGAACACAACAAGAAAAAAAATCAGCCAAATCGGTTGCGTAGTTTCTGTGATTAGCCGTTTCAAAGTATATAGGTATAAAAGTAGTTTCTCGTTTATATGTAAATATAATATACATCTAATTTGCAATAAAAAAAAAAAATCGAGGTCATTTATTGAGATAAAACCTATCCTATCTTATGATAAAGATCAAAACACACACATTGATCATAATTTTACGAAAATCAGTTGAGTAGTTACGGAGTTTATGGTAGACACACCCGTCGTACACAACATTTATGTATATATAAAGATGTATTAATATTAACTATCATTAAGTTGGTGTTTAATAAATTTAATTATTAAGTTGTTTTACAAAGTAGTATCTTATTATTTTATGAAAAAATAGAAATTAATAAACACATTAAAATCATAATTATTATTGTAATACAAAGTTCTAAATATAATTATAGCAAAATAATAAAAGTCATAATTTCTAATGGCAAGGAGTTGAATTATACTGCCAATATAATATTCTTGATTTTCTTAATTTTGCTATGTTGTGACGGCTGATGGTTTATTACAATCAAAGTGGGACTATAAAGAAAATAAAAGGTTTTAAAGAGCCGCAGACCACTTTGCTTCTCATCTATCTGCAAGCAGTTTAGCATTAACTAGGTACTTATATAATGTTTATTGAATATAGCTACAAACAGCAAGCAATATTTATTTAAGGACCTGAACATAGGTGCAACTAGGGTTAAAATTCTGGGAGGGCTACAGCCCACCTAATAAAACTATTAATTTAAAATAACCTATAGGCGGCTAATATCTAAAAAAAATAAGGAATATTTTTTGGAGGGGGCTAAATCGTAGTCGGGAGAGGGGGGCACTGTACATGGGCCCTAAATATTTGCTTGCATACCCACCAATATATACCAAGTTGCGGCACTGAATATATTTTACCTTTTAGCTATCACACAAAATATTTTATGGTTCCAGAAATTTTAAATAGTTAGATCTTTTTCTCTTCGTAACAATTTTATCAACATTTCACAATCATATTATGTCATCAGGATAAAAATGTCGAAAGAAACAAAATATATAATGATAGCGATGTTGACTGTTGAGGCACTACCTCCAGCTTGCTGTAAAATCTATAATTTTCATTCTTACATTTGTACTGCAGCGTCTTGCAGTGGACAGTGTCGAACAGTATTCTGTTTCTAGACACCAAAAAATGTTTATTATTTTTTAAGTATCAAAAAATAAGACAAAATAGATTAAAACTATTAAGTTGTATTATATTACTATTAGTAATCACTTCTGATTTTTTTTCATAATAGAATGTTCAATAGTAATTAAAAAAGTATTTATTGGCTTAGAATATGTTTAAAAAAAGTTAATTATTTATTTATTATCAACAAATTCAACAAATATCAAGACATAACTTGTCGTAGGTATACAATATAATGTGTTATGAAAAACATTTTAATAACACTATTTGATGTTGTATTCGAAAAAGAAATGAGAAGTTATGACATGCAATAGTAATGTAATACAGTTTTAATATATTAAATTCAATTTTAGATAGGAATACTTAACACACTCAGACTTAGAAATCCAAACGGCATCAAAAAGTAGCTATATCTTCATGTCTATTTTACTCCTGCATTGCAAATTATTTAAACTCACTAATCCTTGCTCTTGACTCCGAAAATATCTCAGGCAATCCTCCGAAAAGGCTACAGAGATACTGGTGTAGAAATGTATTAACATTTAAAATTAATTTTAAAAAACATGTTTATATTAGGTCAAAAGTATTACTGCAGAGTAATCCCTTATTGTAATTAAATTTTATAGATTGTATATTTCTAATCAACATATTTATATAAAAAAAAATAAGATACTTAATAAATAGTTAATTAAAAAGAATAATTTGTTGCGTCTGGACGCTTCAAGGAAAACGTATCTTAATTGATTAACCGATTTTTTCAATAATTATTTGCGCGTGAAAATGACTGCAATGTCAACAAATTCTAACTGCAGTGTGTAATATGATAATAGCTACGAAGTGTGCATATGGAAGTATCCAATCAGTGTGATTTAAATATTGTGTTGTGCCTATTTATATAAATATAAGTGTAAAAAAAAATTCTATAGAAATATTACTGAAGAGCAACCCTTGTCCCTCATTGATTTAGTATACAAAAATGTAAATTTTATCTTAAAAAATTATAAATTGTGTTTAAATAGTGAGTATTTTCATTTCATTAGATACACACTATATGAATAATTGCACTTAAACTTATTTTCTATCTATGATAATTAATAAATAATAATATTAAATTAGTATTTTTAAATAGAATCGTATGTTCCGAACAAAATATGCAATATGTAACCTTCTTATTATTGCCATTAAATTTAAAATTAAAATATTGTGAGAAAATAATTTATATTTATGTGAAAATAAAACGCTGTGAATTTCGTGAACATAATATTTATATTCCTTTAAGATGTATTATTTGTTTATTTTAAGCAACTAAATTATTTTCCCCGGTGTTAATACACATTGTTTTTTGAATTTCCCACTTGGTTTTGGTAAATTTAGAGAACCTTAATCATAACTAATTATACCTACATTATGTTAAAATGGTACATTTCCTTGTATATCTACGTCTTCTTAAAATTTAGGTAATAAAAAAAAATAGGAAACAAATAGAGATAGGTACATTATCTTTTTTAGCTAATTTTCATTAATCATTATTAAGACGTATAACTTTATTATTCATTGTAATCAGTAATGCAACAATCAATACAATTTAAAACGTACTTATGAGTTTGTTTTTAAATTGATCAATGTATAGGTATATTGTACTCAAACAATACAATTAACGAACACGAATTTTATCTAAAGTTCTTTGATAAAATGTATGATGCCATTTCTCGGGAATGACACTATGGACTTATATAGATTTAATACCTAGTAAGTAGTTTAAATTGTTTTTGCCATAATCTTTCGGGAACTTCAAGTACGTTCTTGAGATGCATTTGGATAGGTATAATATGAAATTCTACTTGAAGTTAATTGACGGCTATATTTAAAAACACTTGTGAGATAAAAATGTTTATTATTTTTGAAAATAACCATAGTCATTTCGTAATTTATATAGCTATATTAGGTGCATTATTTAATAATAATAAATATTATTTTATTAATTAATGTATATTAATATATGTACTTATTATGATATTATACACGTATACGCCGATTATATGAATAATGTTTATGCTATGTATATGATATATATTTATAATTGCTAACTACTGCCATATTATCATTTAATGAAAGATAAAATTTAAGACACAAGTAATGTTTAGAAAAAATTTAAACACCGATCAATCTCATAAAACAAAATCTTAAAATCGGGAGTAAATAATACGCTTGCCGTGAGTAAATTATTCAAATTATATAGTGGTATTTTTTAAAGGAAAATGTATTTTGTATTCTTTTGCGAATTGCGTTTCTAACGAATCAAATGAATCATCCGTAAAGAGCGGCTTTCTTTTTAATACGTATATATAGAAAGACGGATAAAAGCTTCTAACAAGATCCAATAAAATATTGTCTCCGACGAACAAATCACGTGCTCGAGTTTCCAAAATGTTCGTTCGTAGTATAATATATATCTCCGCAAAACTTTCGTTTACTCCGTAGGTTTTTTTTATTCCTTTTTTATTCCAACATTCAATTTGTAAATTATCGATTCATTAAGATTAATGTCCATACACATACGCACACATACACGTGTAAAATCAAGGCAATCGCATGGTAATGGTTTTTATTTTTTTACGTATAATGTATAAGAAGAAAACGATAGGTATACACTACACTTGTATTTACCACGAGATATGGGCGAAGGATCCGCCGTCGCCGAGACCGGCCGATAATTGGACACGTTTTTCTCTCTGGCATTCGCAATCTCTTTTTCATTCTGCCAATTTTACTACCGCAGACTGACACACGCCACACACACACACACACACGATTTACACTTTGAGGGTACAAACGCTCTGTCGAACTAACCTCATTAGTGATGTTGCGGTCGTGGATGATGGGGCGGGGATAGTGGTGCCAGGAAGTTTGTGAGACTTGCTCGGGGACAAAGTCATTATCGTCGTGTGGTCGTCTTTATAATTCAATCACACACACACACAGACTGCACATAGGTACAAAAAACACACTCGTCTTGTGGGTGACGTCGAACGGTAAACGATGATAAACGAAAATATTATACTCATAGGTAAAAAAAAAAATGTGATCTCGGTTGGTATTAAAATGATTCTGGCGTTGCCGCTATTTTTTCATAATATAATAGCGCACTATAAGTTCTGAGACAACGTGTTTAAAGAATATGATATGTAGATACCTATGCCTATGGTACTTGTCTATTCGATATTTATAATATTTTATTTCAACGGTGTTTCTGAGGATAGGTCCTTAAACATAATGCATATTGTATAATTATAAGAGTTTTATAACCGTTATCGAATTTTTATATTCCTTTCTACTTTTTTCGATATAATATACTAAGACTTCGTATATAATTTGGTGCTCACCGGGTTAGGCGAACTTGAAAATTGCTTAAAGTTGTTGAACTATATAAAATTTATTAAAAAAAAAATGACTATTATAAAATCAAAAAAAAAAAAGTAACACAATTTACAATCAAGAGACCTTATCTGGTTAATTAATTCTTACATGTTTTTTAAATTTCCTTAAAAATATAATGATGGCACAATGCATGTATTTTATGAATTAATCATAATTATGAATTATACATTATATCCTAAAAACAGTTAATTTATCTGTTAATCCATATTTATAATATTATCTTTCAAGAGCGTTGAGTGTTAATGATTCATTTTGTTAATGTTGTTTTTAAAATTATAAATGCGTATAAAAATGTATGGTAAAAAAATATTATGTGTTATATTATAGAGACAAAATAACTAACAATTTTTTAATTACAATTTTTTTTTTTTACATTATAATGATTATCTTCGAAATTATTTTGAAATAAAACCAACTGTGTAGTAAATTGCTTACGGCTGACTGTTTAATACAATGGTAATTTGTAATAACCTGAAATTACTATTAGGTATTATAACTGCTAATCACTGTTCAGAAATAACCAAAACTTTTGATTATTATTTCCGTAGCTATAATAACAATGGTGACCTCGTTTTAAACCATATATTGTGTTAATATATATTATGTAAATTATAAAAAATAAAAGCATGATACTTGGATATTTAAATAGGTATATTATTATAAATTGTATGGGAATCCTATTTCGCGTGTTCATGAAATAAATTGCATTGCCTTTGTCAATTACCTAATTCGTCTTTTATTTACTTATACGAAATTATTGAACAATTTTACTTGCAAAATAGTTTTAAAAATTTTTTTTTCTTATATTCATATAAAATACCTATATTAAAAATAAAATTTCATTTTAAAAATTCACTCAGTACTTTTAAAACTATCGTTTTACTTTATAAAATAATATTATAATTGAATGGAATTTTTATTAGTAATTGTATTTGCGTCATATCAGAAATAATATTTCATTCCTTTTTAATGCAATATATTTTATGGTATTTCTTTAGAAACTATTAAATTGTTTTTTTTATCAGTTCTCGATTATTTGCCTTTTAAAGTTAATACTATAATAATATAAGAGTTTTATGTTAATATAATGATGTATTATTAACCTATTTAGTGTAAGTATACTATTATCACGTACAGGCAATCAAAATTTAGTTATTGTACCAATAAAAGCCATTGTTTTTTCTAATGACGGCAACAAACAATAACTGATTCAATGTCTAAATGTCAAGATGAATATAAAATTTAAATTCTTAAAGAGAAATAGAAACCTTATTTAATAATATTACTTATTTTAATTTTTACGGTTGCTTAATGTTTTTAATATAGGGTAAGTATTAAAATACAATTATTGGTATACTGTACAAGTTAATATATATCAAAACGACTAACGACACACTTACTATCAACCTGAGCCATAGAAAATTTACAATTTTCACATATTACGACATCGTCGTATTTTACATAACGTGTATATTAAGCACTTATAATGTAAAATATCAATACTACATTGCCATTATTCATTATATCTTATAATATATATATATCTACATTTTACGATCGCTATTAAATCGTGTGTTGAGAATTGTACAACTTTCTTAATTTATATTCATGTTGTCACGTATAAATTATAAAATGAATAAGAATTAATAGTTTACGAAATAAATCCATTTAATATTTCTAAGCAGAAAGTAATGTAGGTAGAAAATCAATTTTTTAAAAGCATGAATATTTGTTAAAAACAGTCATGTTAATTTAGAACTTGGCATTTTATTTATAAATATATGTTAGTAATATTTAATTAATGAGTAAAAACTTGGAACATATCAAGTTATTTAAATTAAAGCCCAAGGCTTTCTGGCTTAGTAAAAAAGTATGTCGAAAGTAAACATTGAATACATATTTTTATTTATGTACCAATTTTATTTTTATTATTAAATACCGTAATTTATAAAATTAAATATTTAATCTTATTTTTTATTTACAAATATGTAATTTTGTGTTTTAAACTTTTTTTTACCACTGCTTATTATTTAAATCAGAATAAAAAAAAAAAAAAAATGTAAACATTTTTTTAATTTAATTATATTTTGGTTTTAGATTTTATTCTTTCTTTAATAACAAGTAGGAAGTTACATTTATTGTTTGCTTATTATTGTTGTTTAATGATGAAAATGTTTATTGCAAATATTGATTTGTATCAATATACAAGAAAACATATAAACCACTTACTAAAATATAATTTATTACATGCTTTGATTTATACTGTTCATTTAACCAACATTTTTTTTTTATCTAGACTATATAATAATAATAATATTATCAGGTTGTTATTGAATCTATAATTTTAAAACATTTGAAAAAAAATTAGATTTTTACATTGATAAAGTGATTTATTTGTGTATTTACTTATATTTATTGGTATGTTTATTTATGTATGTATTTATTATGATTTGGTAGTAAAACATAATATTTTTTCATTTTAAAATACTTGGTTGGGTTAATTTGTATGTGAAAATACAAACATTTTGCCGTCTCAAAATCAGAGATAGTTATGGAAAAATACTCTAGTTAACCGGACTTGTATTTAATATTCCATAAACAAACTGTGCACTTACATGCAAACTTCTTCTGACAACAAATCGTTTGCTTTTTCACATAAATCCAATTCAAGTGACAAGGATAGACGAACGTTTAATTTCCGAATCGGAAATTCTAATTCATAAAAACGACATGCATGATATATTATCAAAAAAGTATAAAACAAAAAAATAATGTTTAATATTCGAACTTTGAAGGTTATGAATTTGATACGAATTTTGGTGGGAGGACTTAGTAGTCGCAGCAGTAAGATCTGCAACGTATGCCAGCGGTGAAATCACACAATTATAAACTATTTTTTCTGAGTTTCAATAATATTACTATTGTATTGAAAACTTAACGCCCTCGAAGAACCCGTGACCTTGAGTTCGTCTAAGAATTCTGTGACGAAAGTGGTTTTTGGCACAGGTCTGTTTGTATCCGCACATAACTTATATAGTTTAGTCGGTACTACTACACGAAGTATACGAACATAAATAATTGAAATTTCAAAGTTCAAACGGGTTATAGTGTGACGTCCGCTGCAGGGCTGTTGCGTATAAATATTGAATTATATATACCTATGTATACTTTTAAAGCTCATACTTTTATATGAGATGTATAAAGGAACGACGCTTCGGGAAGGGAAAAAACATCGAAAACGCATTATTCGCGGACTTACTTTTCATGTACACCTGCAACCTATGTCGGAATGGACGTCCTCGATATATGGAAATACGGGTTCGGGACGGGTCTACCGCCTAAATATATTTTGCAGGTTAGTCGGGTGTGCTGCATTTATTTCCGGTCGTGAATAAATAGGTCCGATGTATGAAAAATAAACTCATTCAGGCTGCAAGATAGAGATGTGGTGAAAGTTATCTGAAAGTAATTAACTATTGATGATTCAATTTACCGATATCTTATACATATTAGAAAAAGTCTTTGTACGGCCATTTTAAAAGTAAAAAATAATAAAAACATTTAGCAAAAAACCTATTTACTCGTGTACTTTATCAACTGTCGTTGGTTTGAAGAGAAAAAACTCGTGAAGATTTTAAGCCTCAAGGGATCCCTTAAGTTTTTTTTTTAACAGGGGCTTGTTACGATTTTGGGGGGTTTATTAGTTGATACCCTAACCTATCGTCGTTCAAAATAGAGTACATAAAACGAATACACGGATTTAAATTATTTTATAAACGTGTTTCAGGTGAAAAAGAGAAAGAAGTATTACAGCGGTAAGAAATAAGATGTCGTCTTCGTCATCGTCGCGGTCGAACGCGGAATCGGGAGAGGAAAGGGTGGCCAAATTCGAGATGTTCATCAATGATGTGCTCAAAGATAGCCTGAAGCAGATCTCGGCCGCTTTGGACGTAATCAACGATCAAATTTCGGAATTGGAAGACGTGCGCAACACGGTGGAGACGATGAGTCGGCTGGCGGACGAACTTCCGACCGGCAAACCGCTGAAAACTCGTGTCAACGTGGGATGCGACTTCTTCATGCAGGCCAACGCGGACGTCCAGACGTTCTTGGTGTGCGTGGGGCTGGGCTATTATCTTGAGTACACCAGGGACGAGACACTGGCTCATGTCCGGATCCGGGCCAATGTGCTCAAGAAACGAGCGGACGAGCTCCGGGATAAGGGGGCCCGCGTCCGAGCCCAAATCACCCTGGCCCTGCACTGCATACAGGAAGTGCAAGGTTTATAGTGTCACTCGTGGTCATGATATCGTAAAAGACTGCGGCGACTGGCCGATGCACTTGCATAATATACGCGAATGCACCAACGACCGCGGGTATGCTGAATGTTAACGAAGCTATAACATAACATTATCGCTTCGTTCTTCGTTTTTAAAATATCATTCTAATAAAATATTTCACGTGAATATTGTAGGAATACTATTTTTTTTTAATATATTTTTTGAATTGGGTTTTTTTTTTTTTTTGTAGTCTTTTACTCGACGGATATCCGCTTTTTTGTCACCATGCAAACAGCTGCGAAACCACTAAAAAATCAGACTCGCGTGTCACGTTCCGTGTTGTATAGGGTGGTCCACAATTTTCATAATTTTCTGACGCATTAATATTTATAAAATAATTTAATATTTACTCTAGAAAATAAATTACAATCCACAGGTGCTAATATAGTAATCAAAAAAAAAAAAAAAAAAATTACGAATAACATAAAAATAAAATAAATTAAATATAGTTAGGTACATAATATTTGTAGTTCCACAATGATTGTAATATATTAAATGGATTACCATGTATACTTGTACAAAACACTTTGAATCGTTCACGATTGTAATATATAAATATATAATGTATTATATAATATATTACGCATGTCCATTATCCATAAACGTAGCACTAAAAGTATGATGCATCTATTGTATGATATCAAATATGTGCCGAGGGTAGATCCGCATTAGCTCTTCGCATGATTGGTGACAAACACATATTGACAGGACTATGAGAATTATACTTATATTTCCTAAAGGGCGTTTCCAAAAAATGAATTCAAAGCATAAAAAATAAAACACGCACTGTAATTTTTTTATTTTAAATTAAGTATATGAACAGCTATGAATAGGTCGTCTACGAAATGTTCACTTAATTATTTTTAAACTTTTGCTGATGCGAATATGATAAAACGGTATAATAATTTTCGTTTATAATTTATAAACTATATATCACCCCATTATTTATATAATGAATAAAATATACCGTTTTATGTACATATATAGACAACTTAAAATATGTTAAAACTTGTATAAACAATGACTATATTATAATATTAAAACAACATTTGCATTCGGAATAGTTATTTTATTTTTCGTTTAATGATTTCATTCCTGATCACGTGAGTAATACGATAGTATGTCTGCGATTACGTTTTTTGTCGAAAAACTATGATCATTTATTCTGTAATGGATCATTAGATAGAAATAAAATACCAAGAGAATTGCGTTTAGTCGTTCGTATCTATTTTTTGTATGTTAGCCTTTAACTTTATTATTTATTACATCTATAACGCTGTACACTTATATAAATTAAGACGTTGCTGATGCACAGACGCACAGTACTCATAGTTATATTATGCTTATTGAAATGTTTTACGAGAAGAGAAATACACAATTGGAATGTTTATCGGAAATTTCTAAGTAATAAATTTAAATAATTTCAAGAAGCTTCAAAAAATAATAATATATAATATATTATATGTCGAGTAAACTATGTGGGACAAATGTAATTTTAATGGGATATCGCGATAACAGTACACAAGTAGAGAGTAATAAAAGTAATCGTCCGGACGTTAAATTGAAATTCTTTTGGAGAATTCTTATGTGTATATAATAATAATGTTTGTGTAGTATATAACGCGAAAAAAAACCGATGTACTGCGCAAGGAGGAGAAGACCCTTATTTAACCAGAAGTCGTGGAGCGATTCATCTTGGCCAACGGTGCAGCAAATGAAAAAAAAAATTAGAAATAATAATAGTAATAATAATAATGTAAATAATAGCAACAAAAGAAACAAACTGTCGGTATTTCGTATTGGTTTTTTAACTTTAAACCGACGACGACGACGAAGATGAGTGTGTGGAATAGGTACCGCGACTATTGGTAAGAAAAAAAAGTAAATAAATGTTTTGCAAGCGATTTCCGATAGGAAAACCGGTATTGACTACGCCAACGATCATTTGCACAATGGTTGTTATAAGTAAAATAATAATACGCATTACATTTGCATTTACAATTCGTAGAAAATGTCCTCGAAGGGTGGAAAGGTGCCGGACACCACCGCCTCCATGTGTGTGTGCGCATAGAATTGTGTGCCACGGGGTGCGACAAAAATATTATACTTACTCGGCAGCGGCGGTTGTGACGATGGGAAAAACTGTCCGACCGTCCAAAAAAATCTCGTTTGCCGCCGCGTGTAATATGCATATTATACAAGACACATAGAGCTGCGTGCACCGGTGCAGGGGGTGGGCTACACACCTCTGAGACGGATTTGGGGTCCCCCGTGCGCAGAGACGCGCTTAAATTTCGATTTGACAGTTGGATAGGGTCGCGCCGGTCACTTTAATCAGGTTTTACCAGAATATAATGTAGAGTGTGCATGCGTGTGTCGTGTTGGATAGTAGTCGTTGTAGTGGGTATATGTGTAGGAACCTCGCGAAATAAATCGCATCGAGAGATATAGGACGAGATCTGCGCAGTACGCGTTGTACCTCATATATTATACATAATGTAATAAAAAAAAAAAAAAACCTAAGCGAAATACGTGAATAGACTTTATTCAGAGAGATTAATAATAACACAATAATGATGAAAAAAAAAAAAAATAAAGAAAAGATTTATAAATGCTTTTTTCTCGTATATTATAATAATATATAAATGTTGTACGTATTGTGTATTTGTGTATATAGGTGGTACCTACGCGCCTGTTGGCTGGGTCCGCTGCAAATTGGTAGCGTGTGGTGTGTGTGTGTGTGTAGGTTTCTTCCGATTCACCGCCGCCGGTTCGAATGTCCCCACGGGGATCAGATACATAATGACATTTATATATATATATATATAATATTTTATTCGATAGAACGAGTGGAGAAACCTACGCGTACAATAATAATATAATAACCGGATAGAAGAGACAATGGCTTGTTGGCGGAGAAGAAGAATCGATAAATAAGATACACGCAGCAGACCAATGGTTTGGGGCCACGACACGAGGCAGACGACTGCGCAAAGACTTATCTTTTTCGGACGTTATAGCGGGATAAGACACGTTGTTATGAAGCATCGTAATAATATTATAATATTGCGGTAACGAGGCCGCAGCGTCGTAAAAACTCGCACAACCGTCTTACAAAATATGACACGCGTTCGTCCGTCCGGCCATCGCGTCTATTGGACGGACGTCTATCTCGGTCGAATAATTTCCTTGGCGCTCGCGTGCACTCCCGTTGAAAGGTTTTATTAATAACCCTCTCGAATGCACAGCACAGCATCCCGCAGATCGTTCTTTCTTCGTCAATATCGTATTATTGTATGATATGTATATATATACGAAACACACGCGCATAATATGTGTCCTCGACGACCGCGTACTTATATACTTATAATATAATACTGCTGTTGCTGCGGCGATGAGATAATAATGTTTTATCCGTCGGAAATCGTTCGTGTAGGTATATATATATACCTATACAAATACAAAGCGTCCGACGCACATGGCACTCCGCCCAGATCTCTTTTATAATGACGGATGACGACCAGTCGCGGACAACGTTTTTCGGTCGCAGCAGCAGCAGCAGCAGGTAGGTCGCCTACCATATAGGCACCAACTACTGTTGTAGCCCTATTGTACTTAACTTTATTGTACTTATGCGGCTATATGTGCACTATATACATATATATTCTTCTGCACGGCGTATATAGATAGGCGCGTCGGTTATACACACGCATATATATATATATATATAATATGCGTATATTGTATACACCTAAATATATTGTACAATAACGGGTGTTGGTGGTGGCTTAGACCCGACGTCCGGAAAACTTTGGCGGCGTATAATAATATACCGCGCGACAGATGTTAGCATCGTAATTTGATCTTCATATAATATACACCGTTCCTGAATCAATACAATACTTACGTGTACCTCGGTGTACCCGGTATGTGAGTCTGCGAGAACCCATTTTAATGGCAACGTGTTATTTTTGTCAAAACGTAAACATGTACGCTATACGGTGTAGGGGTGACGGTAATACCGGTGTACCGTATTTCTTTTTTCATATTGTTTACCAAAATCGTCGTATATTAAAATATATCATTGAATAATATTAAATTATTATATTGTTATTATTATACATATTATAGATATTCTTCCCCCCATTTATTGAGATTTTAATATGAAATTATTACATCTCGACTGCACTTATTATATTCATAACATTGTAAAAATGATGCAGACAAGAAATATCTCGGTAAAACTTACACTGATTGTAGTATGATATTAAGTAAACTTTTGATGGTAAATATATTGTTGGCTGAAATAGCAGTATTGAGAGAAAAGTTGATACCCAGATTTGAAAAAAAGGTTTTTAATTGATCTGTTTGCTGGGAGAGTGATGGATAGTTAAGTATAGTAGATGTTGAAAATCACAGTAAGCCCCGCTACAATTGGATAATAGGTAATACGTACTATTATTAAGTCCCGATTAAAACGATTGGTGTGGTAAGAGATTGAGTTCAGTGGGTAATCTCGTGTATTTGATTATGATAGCGTGACTAATTTTTAGTGATTGAAACCATGGTCGAATAGGGATGATTTTAGATATTGCTCTATACCCAGAAGCGTAGGACTCTAGAAGGTTATGCTATTCCAGCTTCCATAGTTTCTGGATATATTATAGATTAATAAATTATATTAATAATATTTACAGTAATATCATACTGTTACCTAAATCATCGAAAATACCGAATACACCGAGAATATCGACATTACCGATGTATTCAAGATATTGAAAACACCCAAATATTAATGGCGATATTATTAGTGTATCGACTCATATCTCATACTGGTAAAAAATATTATACAGAAATATCGATATAAAAAAAATACCGTCATTCCTACTATACAGTCTATTTATAATAAATTATATAAAACCACAAATTTTTGTGATTTTGACGTATTTTGTTGAAATTCTAACTTTAAACGCTTATAAAAAACTGTTGTGGATTCATGGTTCATTTTTTTTTTAATTTTAACTAACAACAAGTTTTAAGGAACCTTGTATTCAATTTTCAAGTAGTTTGACCAAATAAAAAATTTTTATCTACAATAATAATTATAAAAAAAAATTACCAAAAATGTCTTATGTCTATAAATAGCTCAAAAAGTGTATTGTGTATAGAAAATGATAATCTCGATATTCAGCGAAAACTTCAAGTATTTACAGTTATATTTTTTGTGTTGCACTAAAAACAAAATCGATTTTTTCAAAAATTTGCTTTACAAAAAATTCCCGTTTTTCCTTATTTTTTTATTTAGTTTTTCCCGACGTATTTGAAAACTATTGGGAATTATTACTTAAGACCTCCATAGTACCAACTAAATTCACTTTCCTACGAGAAAAGATGCTGTTCGAAACGCTTTTACTGCCCTAAAACGTGATGATGACAGACAGACAAAAAGAAAACACACGACATTGTAAAATCAATACATTCTTCATTCCGCTCAGAATCTAAAAGTTCTCAGATTATGAATGGATTTTTGGAAAAATCTCATAAATATTGAGTGCATTTCTGATACAGTATCCGTGTCATCTCAGAAAATCACAATCATTTCAACCTGGTTGTGTATACAGTTAACTAAATAGGTACCTAGTTAACATCAATGTAAGTTTGCACTGTCTTCGAAGGAAGAAACACGTTATAATAATAATATGATTTATGTGCGAAGCGTAATTGAATTGTCTGTTTAGCGTGAACACGCCAAGGGTTAGGACTCATGGCGGAGGAGTGAAAAAGGGTCGACCCGGGACGTAACGTTATTTTACGTTCATCGGTGGCTACAAGGCTCGTAACCATCGCCTCGCTGAACGCGACGGTCGTCTTTTGTCCGTCCATCAAACGGGCAGAGGTCATCAACAGTTTTCCAATTCAATTGGTCCGCGACGACGGTTCCTTTTATATATTATACATACACCTTTGTATAATTTATGTATACATGCACCGCAGACACACGCAGTCGCCGACCGTGGAAACGTGTTAGTGATGAATATATACAATAATACCTATATATATAGTTTTTTTGAATCGGTCCGCGTGACGTTTGCGCTCTCCTCAAAAGCAAAACCGAACACTGCTGCGAGCAGTATAATACCGAAACACGAGGCCCTCTCGGACGAATGTCATTCGCATCCATAAACGAACGCGTTTTACAGCCGGTTGCGATACGGCCAAAATCACGTTCGGACGCTCTCGCACGACTCGTGATTGTCGAGTATATAATATTATCGTGTAATAATATCATATTATATTATGGGTGTAGTAATGCACCTACCTGTATTTAATCATATGATGCACAAATAACGTGTACGCGTTACATAATATGAGTACAGCTGAGTACCGACACTGAGCGCACATGTGCCACCGCGCGGTGCGGAGAACCCGAAATACCGAACCGACGTCTATATTATATGGTTATGTATTATATTGTCTACAGAACGGGTTCAAAAGTAATCATCGGCGATTTTTATTGGAACCGCCGAGTCGTGGCGTCATAACTATATCGCAATCGTGCAATTATATATGTAAGTATAGTGGAAATCGGTCAAACAGACCATTTTGAAAAAAAGTTTGGACTCCTTTTTTTACCGTTTGACAAAAAGCCCGAGCACATTTTCATTATCAGATTAAATGTCCAAATATATAATTAAAATATATATTTATTTTCTTATTCAATAATTGATTTGATAGTAATTATTTCTTATACCTACGAAATTACGATTGTCATGCACACATTTTTTTTAAAAATATTCGTAAACTGTAGATATAATAAAGTATAGTAAATAATCGAATATAATATTGTATAAGGAAATGAATTACATTTTTTAAATTTTAATTTTACAAATAGAATATTTTGTATTTTTGGACTTTTTTCAAAATTAATTTCTTGTTCTCGGACTTTTCATCTGAGATAACACGTATATAGTATAAGTTCTCAAACATAATATATGCGTTGCGATTTTCGTTCACTTCGCACGACGGACTACGCTTGTCGAATTTACCACATTACAATATTATATTATGATGACACAGGTATAAAAATTATTGTCCGAGTACGTAGCGTATATAATAATATGTATTACCGACGTATTAAGAGTCCTTATAAAAACGTGATATAATATTATGAACGCGTTTTGTTTATAACATATCAGCCGGATTATATGATGCGTACCTATACCTACATTATATATATATATATATATATATAATAGTAAAAAACGATTTATTCGACCGTCATTTATACCAGCACCGATCGTTTTGCATCGTTTGAATATAATTTGATTACGATAATGCACGGCATTGGTATACATAATAATATAATAATATGGACGCGTATGATTTAAAAAAGATTATGCATTTATGCCATACCTAAGGCCCGCGGTTTACTTGCATTTATATAGGTGCTCGTCGCTCGTATATATAAGTAAAATATTTTATGATAATATTATAATTTATAATAGGTAGGTACCGATAGAAGGTACTGTACGTGGTTTTCAAAACGATGTACCTGAAATGATTAAACAAAACGACTCGTGTGTATACGCACTTCGGGCGTTTAATATAATAATATAGTGTCGTTGAAAAATATCGGTAGGTATCCCAATTGGAAAGAATGTGTTTTTTTTTTTCTAGTTTTTTTCCCCCCGTCGCGTTTTTACACGTGGCAGATGTTTAATGCGTAAATATTAAATAATATATATATATATATATATATATATATATACACGACGTAGGTACTTCATAATATAATATCATATATGGGTGGACCTACCTTATAACAACAACGACAAACGCACACGCTATCGTGATGCATCGGATGTATATATATATATATAAATGTATGTACACTGTATGTATGTTTAAAAAAAAAAAAATTAGAGTCAGTCGCTAGGAAACTCATACTGCGCCCGAAAAACGTCGTGCCAATAATAATAATAATAATATATTATATTATACGTTTGTGTGTTTTATAACAATTATTCGTGGCTTCGGGACACTGCGATGTCAGCTATATATCGAATGATTTATTGATCGACGTCGGATGATGGCATTATATTATTTTCAATAAATAAACTGCATAATGTAGTCGGGTTGTATAGATAAAACCTATATACCATACATCGTCATATTTTTTTGTCATTGCGATATAATAAAATATTGTACATAATATATTATGATAAATATACATAATACAAAATATTTTAATTTCAAGTCAAAATAGATACTAAAAAATAGGTAGCATTTAATGCACGACACCGCTACACAGGGACGAAATTAAATAAATATTTTAAAAACGACAATTACTTAGCAGCGAAAAAAAGTTTTGACCGAAAATGGCCGTCGCGGTATTGAATGCATTTTAAACAGAACTCTATTAAAATCGATTCGGACCGTTTAGTGATGACGTATATTATGATATAATTCTTTAGAACTAGTATGAATAATGGTTCTCTCCGGGTTAAAGATAAGTAATAATATATGACGTGCTTGCAAAAAAACCATATTTGATTTTACGAAATTTAATTTCGATTTCGTGTTACTAAAACGATAATAAATAAATTATATTTAATACTATTCATACTGTACGCGTTTAATACAGTTCCTATGTAGTATAAATAACGATATGCTTTCGTCGAATGTAATTTCAGAATAAATTATAATTTTATAATTCGATTGAGTATTTTGATGTTTTTAAATTATATACATTTTATTACGTCCATTACACTTATGGGGATACAACTCGAACAAGCTTTATACATGTATAATTATAATGAATATACCTACGAATAACGAACGATCAGCAGCATAGACACCTACAGCCTACGTGTCAATCATATATGTACAATAATGTGTTCGCATATGAGCAGACAGTATACACTTAAACTGCAAATAGAAATCAGGATCGCAACGTTACAACAAGCGACAATCTCAATCTGCCATCTGGCACGTGCTTAAGGAGGAAGTTATGCCGAAATTTGTTATTTTTGTCCTGTGCTATACAGTGTCGACGCAGTGTCGCGCTACCGCATCGAAGAAACATTCGCGCAAATCGATTATAAATAATTGTCGTAAAGGACGACCTAGAACAAAAATGCCTGTCGGAAAAATTCAAGGACTTTTTACATAGTAACATCACCATTGGATTATAACGCGACGTCTATTTTTTTGTTAAAAACCTAAATATTGTTTCATTGGCCTTATAGTCTGACGTAGTTAAAAACTGAATATACATAATAAAAAGTCCAAAGTTAAAAAATATTATTATAATTTAATATAAATTCTTATATGACACGCGTGTCAAACGACTAAACTCAATATTATATTTTTAACAATTTTATTATCAAAACGTAAAATTACTCAACGTTTATAATTTACTATCTATCTTTGCGAGGACGGGTTTTTGTATTGCATAAGAAGTAAAAAATATTTCTAAAAAAAAAAAAAAATTGACACCTGTATGTCATCTAACCATAGTCGTAATCTGAACCTATTTCATATAGAATTGCTCTCGTCGGTAAAAATGACTTGGGTATATTAAACTGCAGGGTGTTTCTATTTATTGAATAATTTTCCCTCTAGCGTTATACGAGCGTTTGTTACTAGGAATGTGAACATAACCATGCAGCGATATAATATGTATTATGTTTACTGAGTAGTTATTTTAATAATAAGCACTCATTATCTTGAAAAAGTTTTTACATTTTTGAAAATATTTTTTTTACATAATTTGAAGTCCTTATATTTAAAAATTTAATTTCAAACGAAAAAATAGAAAAAATAAAAACAATAACATTAAAAATAGTAAAAATATAATTGTTTTTAAAAATACATAAAAGTATTTTTTGTTAGCAATTTTCGAAATAATAAGTGTTTAGGTATCTACTGTTAAAACAAAATTGTTCAGAACCTATAAGTACATATTATTTCTGTTTTTTTGTACAATTATTAAAACAAGCACACGCATAATGTTGGAGAAATCGAACAAACCATCAAATGTGATATAATTTTCATTCAGTTATTATCGTTCCACTTTGTTCAGATGTAAACACATACCTTTAAAATAATGCGAATCATTAATTGTAAAAATATTATATCAAATTTAAGTTTGAAGAATTTCGAAAGCTGAAATAATCGTCACTTAAAGACGAAACTGACAAATTAGTTGATACAATACATTTAGGCGTATATAGCCTGTGCAGGCTATATATATATATATATATATATATATATATATATATATATATTATTAGGTAGGTATACATAAATATATACATAGTTTCATGCGAGTTCAGTGTTGAGTATGATATTTTTAGAAATAGGATTAAATCATTTAGAGAATCCTTATTATCGTATTGTGCGCCCATAGTACCTACTTAATAATATATGGGTCTCCTCAATTTATGATAGGAATTACTCAAAAAACAGAACATTTGCCTTTTTTTTGTATTGAAACAATACCTTACATGCACTTTAATGGGTATATATATATATATTATTTGTAATGTGGTAATATGATACATTGTTTCGTATTGTCTTAAAAGAAATGTTTTTATTTGAAAAAATTGGAAAATTCATACGATTAAGTGAAAAAAAATCCTATTTAAGCTAGTATAGTACACGCGATATACGAGTATGTATAGTATATATACCTAGGTATGGGTATTATACATACTTATATTATACCTAATACCTAGATGTATAATACAATATATTGATCATATTTTGATTTAGTTGTTTAAAAAAAAAATTATAAATCCGACAACGTGGTATAAAGGTGTTTATTCAAAAGCTATTGGAGTGGTGGGGCCATATGTCGTCGTCGTACACTATGTAGTACGCGATTAGTATAAACGTATACCTAATACTGTGTACTTATTTTCTAATGTCAGAACAGACAGATAATTTGATTAGTAAGGATTTCGACGTGGGTACATAATATAATAACGTATACATACACACATATATATAATATGTTTATTTAAGTCTGTTTGCCCAGTAAACCTCTAAGAAGCCTTAATAATCCTATATACGCAATCCGAGTATATGCTTAATACTAAATAATAATTGACTACGTAAGGCGGAATGTAGTTTGCTGATTTCTCGAAAACATTGACATTATTTTCGTACGAGTATACAAATGTTGAGGATTAGTCGAAGGATTTTGTTAGAGCACATATGAAACTGATTAATATAATATATACACCCATATTAAATTATAAAATAATTATTATATAAATAAATAGGAACACCAAGCACGAAACACGTCGCGAGATAAAGTAATAATAATAATAATAATTCGTTTGGCAAATATAACGATCCGTTATTTCACACGGTTTGAAAATACTTAATATAACTATAAAGTTTTGGACAATGACAACATTGATAACATAATAATATCTGTTTGTGGTATAACCGTCATGGATAACTTGTAGGAAACAAAAAATTGTTTTTTTTTTCATTAGACATTGGATATATATTAAAACACAGTGTTAGGTTAAACAATTGAGAAGTAAATTTAATTAAATTGTTTAATTTTGTAGAATATAAAGTAAAACGTTTTGACTATCGTTTATTTAATATTCTATAGAGTCTATTGTAAAATAGATCAAAAATGCTCTTATGATATTACACAAAACATTTTTTTATCCATATTGTATTAAATGTTTTTTATTTGATTATTATTCTTTAATTTGTGTTTTAAATTATTTCAAAATATATCTATCTGCAGACTGAAGATATGAAGCATTTAAACATACTATATAGCTTGCAGGTCGATACTCATAATAATTATAGATATAATTAAAATAAATTATGATGAGCTTAACAGTTAAACTTATACACATATACAGAGTGATCTATTTAACGTAAGGCACTCATTATTTCAAAAAGTATTCATGTTTTTGGAAATATTTTTATGACATAGTATGAAGTCGTTACAAAACAACATTTTTCAAAAAAAAAATTATTTTTTTAAAATATTTTTCAACCTTATTATTTTTTAAGCTTTTACTTTTTTGAATAACAATATACATTTTTCATTTTATAATCCAAAGCAAAATATTTTTCTGAGTATTTTGATACATTAAAATTGAATTTTGGGCGAGTAGTTTATGAGTTATAAGTATTTGAAGTTTAGATGAGCAATATGGGGTGGTATGAAGGTACCCCACAAAATGTTGGTCCATTAGTCCGCTCATCTAAACTTTAAAACTTATAACTTAAAAATAACTCTTTCAAAGTTCGATTTTTATGTATCAAAATACTCAAAAAAATATTCTGTTTTGAATTATAAAATGAAAACTGTATGTTATAATTCAAAAGAGTAAAAACTTTAAAAAATATTTTAAAAAAATTTGTTTTGTAATGACTTTATACCATGTAATAAAAATATTATCAAAAACATAAATACTTTTTGAAATATTAAGTGTCTTATGTTAAATGGATCACACTCTATATAATATATTATCTAACCTAAATTATTTAAAATCTAAAACCTAGGCTGAACCCTATGTACCTAGTAAATGCATTTCTGAAAAGAATAGTTATGCTTTTTGATTATGTTAAGCAATGTAAAACCACTAAAGCTAACATCGAAATTAAACATAAAAAATATAACATCTTTTTTTTTTTTACCAATAGTGTCAAACATACATTTTAGTTGCATGATTTCATATTTGAATATTCAAAGGTTTCGTAAAAACTAAAAATATAACATAACAAGTTAAATTTTATTAGCTAGTAATAAAATTCTAGCAATATCCTATTGAAAAATTACAATTTATATAAAATAGTTGCTCAATTATTTTGCAAACATTTAAATAGGAAATTCAATTATAGAATGTGCTTTTTCGGAAATATTCACTCATTACACCAATAATAACCATTATAATAAATATATAAAACGTAATAAATATTATCCCAACCATCTGTGTAAGATTAATATTTTAATAATAACCTTACCTACTATTAATAATGAAACGTGTTTAGCTTGATCTAAAATTATTATATATTTTTACTATACGAAAACGAAAAAAATTCTTCGAAATCCATATGAATAATGAATATATTCAAATTTCAAAGATCATATCTTTCTAAGTTATAAATTATAACTTATACTATAGCTACCTGTATGTAAATATTATCATTACAATGGTATGATATTATAATACCTTGCTATTTAAATATATTTTATACAGACAAAATATATATATAGATATCTACTTTTGTTTTCATTATCGGAAAGGTATTTTTCTTGAATGAAGTATTTCAAGTTTCACAATAGGTACCACCTACACTATATTGTGTTGTGGAAACACGTGGGGAATTTGTTATTTATAAACTTGGACAATACTTTTTTTATAAAACGTATTCAATCAAATTGTCAGTCACACGACCATAATGGTTGTATAGTTTTGTTATGCGGTGCCGGGCTACGTCTGCAGTCATATCCGGCTGATATTTTTGAGTATAAAAAAAAAACATTCTGGTTGAGTGCTCGGGTGGAAACCCCATCAGAATATTATTATCGTCATACGAACCGATTGTGTCATTATTTGTATCAAATTATTATTTTATTTTTTTTTTAAAGGGTCTGCGAAACGTATAGAACAATCATTGTATTTAGAGGGGCCGTCCTTTTTCCCACCAAAACAAAATCTATAAATCTATGTGTGTTAAAAAAAAAAAACTACACTCATCTATAATGCAATCCACGTGGTTTTTTGTGTAACTGTTGTGAACGCTTTCAAATGCATTCAAACATTTTGAACTAAAAAATTAGTACGCACGATCGCGATAGGCACGACCAAAGTGAAAACAATATCTCAGAAATCAGAACACAGTTTATAGGTAATAAAATTATAATGCTATTCTATCAGTTAATTATAATACATTTAAAGTACAATATTATATTATCAACGTTTTTTTTTTTCAAACAATAGATTGATAATTAAATTCCGAGCTCACAGTATTAACATTCTGAAACATTGGACCCGACTCATATTACCTGTGCCGTATATGCGTGGCATATCTACTAATCAAATATTGTGAGTATATAATATGAAATATTGAATTATATTAAGTGTTTACTCACTGTCTGGCTGGCGTCTACTGTATGATATATAAATGATAATTTATAATGCTATGTAATTTCGTGTTATTTATTATATTATTTTGGATCGTTATCGAAATAACGTATATACGACACGCGTTCGGTACATCTCTAATCTCTAAATAATATGGACTATGGTTCCAGTGTACGATTATTATATTGCTACGATTTATAAATCGGTTTAATCGGTGAAAAGCCGAACGTTGCGAATTGCGATATGACGTGTAATATTATAACAATATATTTGTATAATATGTTATGATATTATTATGATTATGTCGGCTTATATTGTGTTACATTATTCCCGGTATAACGACGTCCGAAATCATCTTTGCGAAACGAATCTACGGGCCGACGTCTGCGGTCGGTTTTCAACTCGTCCCCTGTATATATATATTTATATATATATGTATACACATAAACCGGAGGTTTTAAATATCTCGAACCACGCATCGGAGTGAAAAAAAAACCGAATAATAATAATAATGATTTTGGTTTTCGAGGATCGTATTACACGGTCATTATAAACTTTTTTCTCCTCGAAATCTGTCGGCGGCGAACGAAACAAAACACAACAACAACGAAAAAAAGCAATATAAGAAAAAAAGCAATAACGAGCGAATACAACGAATCTCAGTAATTAAAAAGTATATACATATGTATGTACACCAGAGGAGGACATGTGCAGGGGCATCAGCCGTGCGGCGGCAACCGCGTGACGCCGCCGCGTTACCATTATTATTATTATTATTATTATTTTCTTCTTCGTTCCATTATTATATTCTTTTCCGATGCATCACCGCAGGTGAATAATAATTCCCCAATGCGTCGCCGCCGCGTTCGAGTCTTGTGCCATGTGATACCAATAATATGCGTATACCACCATTGTGTGCGGTTTTTTTTTTCATTTCTGTTACATATATTATTATTATTATTATTATCGAGACCCGCAGTGCGGACGCTGACTACGCATCATGTGTCAAAGACCTAAAAACGTAAAGGGGTGCGTGCGTGTATGCGTAATAATCGATTTTTCTCTTTTCTTTAGCTTACATATTAATATTATGTACTTGTGACCTGTCAAAAACTGCGCCTATAGTAGAAATGTATGGAATCCACCCGTCCCCGTCCCTATCGCTCCCCTCGGCGGCGCTGCGGTATGTGTAGTATTATATTGACGGCCAAAAACAAAAAAAAAAAAAAAAAAAAAAAATGAAAAAGTAAACGGCGTTGACACGAGGTAAACAAAGTGTACGCGCCAACCGCCGAGATTCGATCTTTTTAAGCGAACGTCAACGGCAGTGCGGGGTGGTAGGAGAAACAAACTTTCTTATAATATTTCTCTAATATTTTTCATTTTATTATTATTATTTTTATTTCACAACAAATTGGTTTACTGCTCGAACTGAAGGGTACTTTTAAGCGCGTCGTCCACGTCATCGGCAAACACCCGCACTGTTGTAAAATTTAAATATTATTGAGCCTCTCGGCGCGTCGCACTGCTATCTTCCGTTTTGTGTGTGCCCACGTTTCACATGAGTGGCGGCGACATCCGCTGAAAATGGATTTTAAATCCTATTAACGTGAAACGATTTTCGTTTTCTATTTAACAATCATATCTCGCAAAAACCATAAATAGCATGCCGTAATTTCCTATCGAGAAACCTTCGGGTTTAACTACATTCGCCGCCTGGTCAATTATACCGTGTTTAACCGAATCCTTTAGTTTTTCTCTAGACAACTAGACAACGGTACCAACAGATATAATGATGATACACGATATTTCTATTGAATCGTTTCTCTAAGCTTACGCATGCGTCCTATATAGTAATACCATTTAGAATAAGTATATTAGCATCGATGTAACGATATTTGTAAGAAAGTCATTGTTGAATTGTAAAAAAAATATATATAATGATCTCATTGAAATTGTATAAGCATTAATAAATTATTTATTTTTAAAAAAAATTATCGGCTGGTAGACATTGGTCTAAAGTATACACTTACAAGACTATACCTATAACCCTCCCAAATGAGGAAATCGTAATTCACACCACTGAATACGTACGTCAACGCCGGTGACGGGTTTGCTTTCAATGTCCCGAAAATGAAATAAAGATGTAAATTAAACACGATACACGTAATAACTATATATACTATCTGTCAGTAAATACATATATGTTTATCGAAATGCGCATATTAAATTATTATTCATCGTATATATGTACGCGGAGGAAATGTTAATATTTCTATACGTAACGTTATCGAGATGTGTACATAACTGTATAATATTATAAGTTAAGAACGTCGTTGCAATAAAGGCGGGTCCAAAGACGGACGGCGGTGTTCGCCTCCAGTTGTAAATATTGTGATGTGTACATATTAAAATGAAATAAACGCAGCTACACCGTTGTCACACTGTATTAAAACTCAATATTATATTATATTATATTATATTGTTTGGCTAACCCGCGCAGATTGACTTTCTTTTCCATCGTGAGTTTCTCACAAAAATTAAAATTTTATAGTATTGTTATTTCCATAGGTGAAATTAAATGAGAACTCGAGTGGGCTTAACAACACAAAGTGCGTTCATAGCCCTCCCTCCCCAAAATTATTGGGAGGAAAAAATAAGGAACACAAAAGCCACCTAATGGTAATATTATAGTAATAATACTCGTTTCGATATGAGGACAATTATTTTGAGGAACATAAACCGCTTAAGAATATTGGTAAGCTTGCAGGCTTTCAAATCCATCACATAAAATATATAGTAATAAAGTAATTTCTAAAAGTTCTATCACCTGCGAATGTTTCATTGTCAACGCGACATGTAAACAATT
>JACXSJ010000958.1:116059-137999 GCA_014851325.1 Pentalonia nigronervosa | reverse complement strand
TTTTTTTTTTTTTTTGATTTAGAAATTCATAAAAAAATTTATGTTAGAATCTATGATTTTGAAATTAAACACAAAATTTGCTATACATTTTTCTACCTTTCACAAAAATAAAAAGTTTAGCGGAAAGTTAAATTAATATTTCATGAGCATTTGTTCATAAAATTATATATTATACAATTAAATTATTATATTATTATTGTATATTATACCAGTAAATTATACCGATTTCTCAAGGAACGATTTTCTTATTTTGTTATAATACAAAAACGAATATCCATAGATATTTGAAAAATTCATTGAATGTTGAGGTTTTTATTTTCCACGAACCATACAATTTTAAAAATATTTGCATATGGACTCTTTTTGAACTAATTATAGGCATAAGAAATTTTTGATTTTTTAAAATTTTTATTCTATAAATATTGATTAAAGCATGTTTGTTTGGTCAGCAATCTTGAAAATTAAATACAAGCAGTTCCTCATATGTCGTAATAATAGCATTTGAAAAATATTAAAGAAACATATTAACATTTTTTTTCATGAGCATTTGAACTTCAAATTTTGACTAAAACTCATCTAAGGATTGAAATTTCAAAGCAAGGATTCTCGTAGGTAATTAATTGTGTAACAAAAAAATCTAAAAAATATATTATCATGGTTTCTTTTTATAGACATTTTAAGTTAATATTTAAGTGAAATTAGACATTTAAACCAAAAATAATAATGTTAGTTATTTTGTTGTAATTTAAAAAGATTATTCATGATGGGTACTTGAAAATTTTAAACTTTTATATTATTAAATTTTATACGCTCTCGAATATATATATATTGTTTAAATACATAACGATAATTAAAAATTATATAGTAAACGGTTTTTTCATCTATTTAAACGTTATAATAACGAAAATCGCGATTTTTTACCCAGTACGAAAAGTTATTGAAAACTGTATAAGCAACACTCTCTAGCGGCGAGCCACAGACATTTTACGCCACGCTGATGATTCCACACGGACACCACACCGCGGCGCAACACGAATTGATTTCCACAATATTTTTTATGCTCATAACTTTACAAGTCTTAAAGGTCATTGTTCATTAGTCATCACGGCTGTCAAATTACTAGTTACTATAATATTTACTACCTATACGCAATTACTCTACTACATTAGTTTTCAATGATATTTTGTTTGAATGTAATTCTCTAAACCGTTACACGCTCGCTATATCATAACAGCTGAACTATATACAATTAATATTGCACACTAATAATAATAAATCATTATAAATTATTATATCAATTATAATTAATCTAGACAATAATGATTAAAAAAAAAAATCAAAAATTTAGGTATGCAATAAAAATGATAGTCTGTGACATTGAACGCTTTGTGTAATTAATTTTGGCCTTAAAATAATAGTTACTGGTGAAATTTACATTTAAAAGACTAATAATTAGTGAAATAGTGTAAAATCACCTTATCAGTTATCCGCGTAAGTACACTTATTTAGTTTAATTAATTACGCTCGTCTGAATTATGAATAATATTAACAATATAACATATTATAACATACATATCTAGCATTAACGAATCACAAGAAATGCCAACTGAACCTTTATGAAAATAAAGTATAGAGAAAATACTTATGAAAAAAATAATTTTAATAAGAAATCACGCTTCAAAGAATCATATTTAAAGTAAATCACCGAATAAGGGAATTTCAATATAAATGCACCAGTACCAAAATACTATGGCTGACTATTCTAAACTGAATAATAAAATATATACCTATTATATGTTATATTTAAATTTATAATTATTACAACATTAACGATTTTTTAAATAAATAAATTCATTGTCACGTGTGTATTTATTTATTTACAAATTTTCATATATTTTAATAAAGCGAAAAGAAAAGAAAAATGTTTTTGGATTATTGTGAGAATTTGGCTTCTTTGGGTAATACCTATTTAATGGTTCTCAAAAATAAAAATTGTTTATTTAATGTAATATTTTAATATACAGGTATACAGCCATGTTATAGATACTGATCAATAAAGGTTAGGTTTATGATTATTTGTTTTTTATAAAAATCCATAAAACTTCATAAATTAATAATAATTGGTCACTAGTAGGGTAATTTCTAGAGTCAATTTATCGTGTTCTGAATTACCCGAACGGCGTATTAAACATTACAATATTATATACGGATTACGTGTCACACCGTCACGTGTAAAAGTACCTATACAATTTTTTATGCCCAACCTATCGGCTAGGTGGCTTCTTGTTATAGACCACATGCATGTAATCCGTATCTACCGTATACCGTTCATACGATTATTGTGAAAAACAAAAACAATTTACAGAACGTGTATTTCAAAAAAAAAAAAAAATGCTCTGATCATCAGCGAGGGAGGTTCCTGTTAGAAAACGGAGTCTAATTGGTACTTTTAAAGAGGCCTAAATTGAAATTTCCCGGTACTTTTTAAAATAACCGAGAAAAACGGAATGATGTTTAATATTATTATTAAAATATAATTTTTAGAGAATCTTGGTTAAAAACCGCCATCGCTCAGAATCGTTTTTAATCGTTTCATTTATCATCGAAGTACCTATACAGTCAATGTGGAGGTACACTGTGCGAACACCTGTATAAATACAGAGGAGCAGTTAACCTAATTTACGGTGTTTTTTTTTCTTTTATTCTGCAGTAGATTATTGTCGGCGCGGTAAATCGCAAATATTATTATTTTCGTAGATTTTTTGACAAAAACCAAACTTTTTTTTGTTTAATTTAGTACCGTTTCGAGACAACACTACTCGTTTGAAGTAGAATTATATTATTGTTTTCTGTTTTTTTATTTATCGTTATAAATTTACTGTTTTGAATGACAGAGCATATGAATTTCATCTTTTAAAACATCATAATATTTCTCTAACAATTTCAGTACACACTAATGGAATTTTGAAAGATACATTTTGCTGTGGTTCACCTGTGCAGAGAGCTTTAGTCACGTCCCGTAAAAAAAGGTATATTAGGTACATACAAATTTCGTCTATCCCTATAATGTTGGCGAAGTTGTACAATTTTTTGCCTTCGTTTTCCGCAAAGGCGTTCCGTAGTGTAATCATATAAGTGTCCCGGGCTCAGGGCTCTGATATGGCGTTGTGGGTACTTATTGCGGAATATTTTAAATCACGATAAACATGGATGGGTTTTGTTCCCGATTTCGTTATTGATAACCAATAATATTATGCCAATAGTCGTTGTCGTTTATCGTCATGTTGGCCAGTACAAACTCTGAAACCAACTCAGTCACTATTGTAGGTACTATCGCAGTATCGCAGCTTTATATAATAATACTATAAAGTGTAAATAATATTTTAGTTTCGCACTGTTTTGGATTCGTCAATAGCTGATATTTTTATACTTGGTACAGTGCACTGGACTGAATATAGTTACATATCCAGCAGTTCAGTGGTACAGTGCAATACGCAGAGCGCTGATTTTTATATGTAATAAAAAAGTATAAATATGTAGATATTTATTTTGTTTTTCATATGGACTAAGAAACATATAAGATATTCAACAAAAACTTTTATTTAATGTTCGTATTTTTTTTTTTTTTAATTTCTGTTATATAAAAAAGTGCTGAATAGAAAAACAAATTAACGAACCAGAGAAACTATATAGTCACTAAAGAGTTATAGATTATAAAACAGATTTGGTAATATCAGAAATCGTTTACCTATTTTATCTTAGTGATTACGACGTTCTCTATTAAGATTTACGCTATACATATTCCTCGCAGAATAATGATTATTTTCAATAAAATATGTCTGTGTATAGGTGAATATAAAAATACGAAATACCAATGTACTTATTCGTAAAATAATTTTTTTTTTAATTTATTTTATTCAAAGTATGCGAAAATATATGTAATAATGAGTATGTACGTTTCAATTAGGGTGTTATGTAACGTGTTCCATTTTAATCAGAATTAAGAAATCTGCATTCGATAAAATTACATATTTACACAAAATTCCACGCCCTAATAATAAGTAATAATTGTTAACCGATATCGTAACCAACCGTTTATTAAAATATTTAATATTTATTTTTCTGTTCAGTATTCATTCTTACTTAGTTTTTCGTGCATGATTGGATGCGACAACTGATTGTTTTTACATTTTTATAATGGAAATGGAAAATATTATAAGCGAAAAACAAAATTATTTGAAAATAATTGAGTGTCATATAATTTCTATTTTAAAAAATGTTTGGTTATAATAATATTAAACGTCCAAAATGTATGTTGAAAATGTTTAAACGTGTAAATCATAATATTCTAAAATCAACAAAAATTCAATATAAAATTTCATTGACATATACAATATATATATAAATTAAAATGAACCATTTTTTTTTTCAAATTTAGAACTTTTCAACAACATTTAAACAGTGTACGCCAATGGCACATTTGATTGTTGTATACAATTTTTTTGTCAATTATTTACAGTTCATGGCTCATTTTAAAACAATATTACATACCTTTTATATATTTTTTTATGAAAAGATAAACAAACAATTACCTATAATGAAGCATTTAAAGCTATCGATTTAGAATGTTTGAAATTGTGCAAGGGTTTTAAAAATAATCTGATTTATGTTGACTTTGAAGTATATTTTTACAAGGTAATTCAAAAAATTTGGCCAGAAACGTCGATAAAAAGTTTATGTGACTCCTTGGACAATCTTGATAGCGGAAAATTTAAGACATGAGCTTAGTTAAAGGTTAGGTAACAAATGGAAAAGTTAGAATTATTTATCATATATTTTTAGACTATTGTTATTGAGTCCAAAGGAAGTTGGTAATTTTTTTTTTCATTTGAGCTATCAAAAACACAACCTGCTGATTAAAAAGTTGTAGATTTGCCTGGTTATTCAGTCAACAATTATATTTCAGAAGAATCACTTTTCCATCTATCAATTTTAGCTCAGATCTTAACTTAGATACATAAAGCTTTTAGCAAACAATGAACGCATGCAAGTTTTTCTCAAAATTTTTAATAGTTTTTTTAGTAATTCCGATTCGAGTATATAAGTATTATTTATTTTGTACATGTTTAGATATTTTATGAAATACCACCAAAACAATATTTTATTTATTAAATATCAGATTGAAAATTAAATTAAAATAAAATAGCAAAGATAGAGTTTTTAAAAAGCTTATCAAAAGAATTAAACTTAAATCAAATTTTTGATTATATTTGTATTATTTATTTATTTATTTTATTATATTATTGATAATAACTATTTTTATTGGATTCAAGTGATTTAACATATAATTATTTTTTTGTCGCATTATAATTATATATTCAAGAAACAAATTGCTATTTATTATGTATTTAATTATTAGTTTTTTAAGAAGCCCTGATTAAAATACATGAATTACGTCCCGAATGTTCTGGGAAGCAATTTGTAAATCATAAATATCTTTTTTTACGTTACACGACTTACGTACCATCCTCTAACTCACTCTCCAGCTGTGCCTTTCCACTCCAATTATAGTTACTTTAAATAATTAAAATTATAACTTATTAATTACTCGTAGAAATCCAATTTTTATAAATCTAAATAATATTTTGAAAGATAAAATCAAAAATGTAAAAAATCATAAAAAAAAAATATTTTTTGTAATGATTTTAATTGATGTAAAAAAACTTTATAATTTTTGAGAAAATTATAAATGTGAAAAATTAACGGTTTAAAATATAATCACCCTGTAGGTATTTGATTCTAAACTCGGTAAAAGTTACTGTACAATCCGTCGTATTATAATGTACGCTGTTAATTGTTTACAAACACGTACTCATGTGATATATTTAATTACAATAGCATTATAAATACTGCCAAATTTATGCGTATTTTAAATGTATATAAACATCATCATTATCGCCCGACTGCTAAATAAATAATTGTAAAATTCTAACGATTGTAAGTGACGATATTTGATTACACTTTTTACTTGTTCAGACACTCAGAGTTGAAAAATATGCACCAATTATTGAAAGTTAAAAATGCACGAATACTCGTATTTGCAGTCTGCTGAGACAAATTCACGTTACCTAAGGTATTGCAGTTTGCAGGCGGTAGAATAATATAAATAATTGATTTTTTTTAGGTATATGTGTACTATTAAATTTTATTATTTTGTTTTTCACACTCGAATTGTAAAAATAAATGAGAACCTTAAGAACTCTAATGAGATACACTCTATATTTTTACATTACGCTCGATTTGTACGAGTCTCAAATGTCGAAATTCTGCACACGACATGATATTATGTGTTCGTATTTATGCATTATAACCAAATTTAATCAAATAAAAATTCACGCAGAAAAATGATTCGCGAGTCGTGACCTACTTATTAATTTTTTTTTAATATATTTTCTACAGCTCTCGAATCTATATAAAATAATAATAAATAACGTTTACGGATTTTTGGAATTCAATATTTCTTTTGTATTCCATTATTTTGCATTACTCGTTTTAGCAGACAAATAGATTCTACTTATACCTAATACAATTAAATCACATTATGTTGTTGTTCAATGTCAAAGATAATCTGTTGGGTTGTGTCGTAAATTCAATTAAAATGCAAAAATAATAAATTTAATACCGTCATATTAATATGGAATACTCTCTAATGCCGATAAAACTTTAAATGCAAATATTTTTTGATTACGAGCTAATCATCAAATATAGAAATTTTATTATATAACTATATGGGGTACGTACCTGGTACATAGTATTGAAAATACAAACATTTTCAGTTATTAGACGATATTTTGTTTTGAAACCAAACAATAATACACGAATTTCTTAAACATCCGATCTCGAAATTTATCAACACATATTATGTTTACGCTAAGACAGACTATCGAAAACATCGAGAAAACGTGTTGTTGGTTTCTGTTAAAAACATTTCTCCAGTGTCTTTTTTTATACTTAAATCATTACACATACAATCGAGTATTTTTATAGATAGGTACTCTTGCAGTTCTGCGGACTATCAATATTTCAGAAACGTTTTAAAATGTACTCGTCGTCTGTCGAAAAAATATGAAATTATGATTAGATATTTATTTGCAATATTATACAAAATATTATATGTATGCAAATGTATTTAAATAGGTAAATAGGTATAAAAATTTCTCGAAGAGACGAACTTGTTCCAGAAGATATAATGTTAACACTTAGTTGTATCTTTTTCTTCTTCTACTGTATTTTATATTTCATGTAAAATAATATCCATTTATTATTAATTGTATTAGTAATTTATATTTGTTGAAACGCCAACAACCATAGTAATTGAGGCATATAAATAAATAAATAAAAGGTATATAGGTAATATCAATTTTTTTAAATCTATTTGGTTTCAACAAATTTAAAATAATCTTTTTGTCGCTTATATAATTTTTAAATTGAACAGACCTTGTAATAAAAAAGTTTTTGTGTTAAACAAGTTTAGAAAATCATAAAATTGTTTTCAATATCAAACATTATAATAATATAACTGTAATTACCCAGATAATCGTTTTTTATAAACATTTCTCGAGTGCTGTTCATAAATCATTAACATTTGACTATCGTATAAAATATTAAACATGCATATTATTAACATTAGAAGCATACATAAATTATACATGCCTAATCAGCATATTTACGATTTCATGTTAATTTCATTAATAGTTTGAAAAAGCCATGTTTTAATTTATTCAATACCAGCATATAAGTAATATTGACAAATCTACATAATATTAATATCCCTATAATAGACACAACACAGTGTATTATCCCAATAAGGGGTTGCTTATCGATAACATCATATACTTTTAGGTATAATTTACATCTATCTCAGTCTTTGGATAGGCAAAATCAACACAATAATTTGTTACTGCAATGTTCGTGAAAGTGTTATATTAGTTAATGTGGTATCGGATGGAATTAAAGTCCATACAAATTATATTTAGAATATATTTTATCTCATCGTTAAAATAATATTACGCATATATTCATAATATTTATATAAATACTTATAATTGTATCTGCGTAGTTAAATCTGTGCATACATAATATTATTATGAATAAAATATTTTTAACAATGTATTTGGGCAGGTCGCAGGAAGAACCGTCTGCAGTTGCACCTACCAACATACTTTTAAAATTACAATTTTCCTTCAAAAAATAGTTTTAATGCATTATATTTGAGGTAATATATTACATAACTATGCATGATTATATTATACTAACATAAATAACAATTTAATTCAAATTTTTAATGCATTTCATGATTTTAAATAGAACAGTAGTTATTAGTTAGATTTTTATAGTTATTTTAAAAACAATATAATGGAATTACGGAATTAATAGTTAAATAAAAATTTAATAATAATAATAATATGGGAGAGTAGATAAACGACAAAACCTTATCGTATGTTTATTTCAAATTTAATATCAACATAGTGTTTTGTAAAATCAGTTGTAGAAAAAAAACTAAACACAGTATTATAGAAACACCTTAATGTGGATTTTGTTCAAATAATGAGACATTACAATATTTAATTATGAGATTTTCACAATAACTGTCATTATTATGATTAAATATTTTACTGGGATTTAATTCGATAACAAGGGATCGATTTTATACCTACACTAATGTCTGCACGTGATTCTTGGGTTTTAACGGTTTTCAGAAATAACAAATTGTGTCGACGGTTGTTTAACGACGATCGAAATAATAATTAGAGAAATACGTTTTTATTGCGACACTTTAATTAAATAAAGATCTTAAAAGCACAAGTACAATAATAACGTGGGCAGTCTGTTTTAGTGCGATTTTCTAGTCGACATATGGTGGCCGGTGCACAACAGATCGCACTCGTTAAAATCTAATTCTATCGGCTAATGAATGTATTTTTTTCACCTGATTATATAACAGTCTATAATTATAACAGTCTATTAAAAAAATTAATTATTTTAAAGCGGCAAAACGTGAAACAACTAGGAAATAGTATACAGAACAGTGGATAGACTTTAAGATGTTTTTCTGTAATAGACGAATGAAAAAAAATTGCAAAATGTTTAAGTTGCCCCCCCCCCCCCTACACACAAATCGGTTTAATTACTAAAAAAAGCATAAAAATATTCCAATTTTACTAATTGATTACTTTAATTCGTGCCATAAAAGCTCTTGAGTTTTAATAATAGAAAAATGTTCGAAATCGCTAGTTTTTGATCGATTTAATCTGCCATAACTTTTTAAAGAATAATTTTACAAAATTTGTAATGACATTAAATACACAATATTATTATAACAACAATTTATTCCTTATACTATATTTATACAATTTTTATAACTATTTTTATAACGGAAATGGAACAGATTTAGGAAAGTAATTTGAAAAAATCAACTTCGAAAAATAAGAACCATCCTTAATGACCTTAATAAATCTCTCTTTTGAAAACGCCACACCGATTGGTGTTCGCTTTTGGTATCGAACCATTACTCAGTAACGCCTGTGATTCTTTCCAGCCATAATTCTATACTATGTAATGTTAAATGTTATTTTTCAATTATACATGAAACGCTAAATCCTTAAAAATTAAATATATTGGACCAAAAAAAAAAAAACATTTAAATTTTAGATTCTGAGTGGATTGATGAATGTATTGATTTTACAGTGGCATGTCAGTGTGTCACGTGTGTGTGTTTTTTTTTTTTTTTTTTGGTCTGTATAACATTCATAAATACTCGGTTTATAATATTATAAAAAATGCTTTGATTTTCAACTTTAACATCTTTTTTGTTAGAAAAGTGAATCTAGTTTGTACGTTTGGGAGGTCAAAATTAAAAATTCAAATTCAAATTTAACGCATTCACAACAGTTACCAATTACTCAGTAACGAGGTACAGTGGACACCTGTACAACAGAGTGGTTACCTACCTATACTTTCGCCTTATTTAATTGTTATAAAATTATAAACCAAAAAATATTTTTCACTAAATTTAAAAAAAGTTTTGCAGCACTGAACAATTTCAATTCTTTTGCGTGAACTTTTAATTTGAAAAAAGAATTGTTCTCATTTTATTTTCTGTCGCCACTAGTAATCTCGATTTTAACGATCATTAAAATACATTTCAATTATCCTTACCTTATCCTTACCTTCCATTTGAAATTACTTACAACTTTTTACAGTTATTAAATGACTATTAAATGACTGAGAGGTTGCGTGCGATGTATAGGCATTATATCGAATACACAGAGCTTAATCTGTAATCCTCCAAATATATGCAAAACCGCCTTTTCACAGGGTAAAAACTAATTTTTAAAACAAAAAGAAAGCAGCGAATAATAATTTAAAAAAATACTACGCATTTTATATATTTATACTTCGAATAATAAATCTATAATAAAATATAAACAAATGCGCAAGTAAGAGAAAAGTGTTGTCCAGTAAAGTAGGTATATTTAAACGAAATATTATGACATCATGAAATATTTCAAAATTAATAGAAACTTCACGAATGTATAATGTACGAATAATTAAACATATTTAATAGTTTGTAGATTTAATATTAGCTTATAAATCACAAATTAAAATAATAATGTAATATAATATATAACATGTACCTACCTACTGACTATCAATATAGGTAATGTGTAATATATGTATGGTGCGTACGTATGCGGAATACTCACCAAATATAATAACATTTCTCCGTGTTAGGACTTGTTATTTATTCATAAAAAAAATTATAAATATAATTCAAACTTGTAAAAACAAAGTAATTTACCGACATCATGATAATATATTACGAGGACCTTGGAGCATAATATGATTTATACAATAATTAGGTACAACAATTACATTTATTTATTTATTAGGATGTGAGTTAATAAAAATATACTATTGGCATCGAATTTAGACATTTTCAATTGGGGTGAATAGGATTTTAGTTTACAAATACAAAATTAAATAGTATTATTAGCCCTCATATTAAAATGAATAATTATTATTGTGCTAACAAACTCGTCTCGACGCGAGGATCTATCTTTTCGTGTCACATTCACGGAAACGAACCTTAAGTTTTTTTTTTTAATTACACATTCAACACTGTCAACCTTGTTCAGCGTACCTATACTAACTACAATGCAATTATTATTTGGTTGAATATATATTTTTAAAATTTAATTAAGATATGCTTATAATTTATATTTAAATTGGTACGCGCGGTATATAGTTACAATGAAATATAATCAATTCATAAATAATAATAATAAACTCTAAAACATATTTAATGGCATAACTTTTAATTGGACATACGGACATTTTCTCTACCTATTATGTTCTCGTTGCACGTAAATATCAATACCACTGATAAATGGATGTTTTAGATATATAGGGTAAATGTAAACGTAAGATACTCGTTTTGTGTCAATTTTTGTGAATTATTAAAAAAAGAAGCAAACATGTTTTTATAACATGCATACTTGTAACACTTAATTTTTTACGAAAAATCTAATTTTTTATTCAGCCTTATCTATAATATATGTTTTTATCGTAAATGACTATATATGGTTTTATAATTTTTAAACAATCCGTATTTTTCACTCCTTGTTCTTCTTATATTTTTTTAATATATATAATTATTTTATTATGTTTTTCAATATATTGCTGAAATAGTTTATTTTTTTACTGTTTGTAAATATCAAATATTGAATCAGATTAAAGTAATTTTGTTTTAAATTTTAGAAAAAATGACATGGAATTTTTCAAAATTAAAAAAAATACATTGATATATTTAATTAGTGTCTTATGTTAAGCAACTCACCTTGTACACTTGTATAGTACATTAAATTTTGATATATCAAGAATCGTGCAACAATTTTATACGAAAGAATCAGAAATTTAATATCAAAATATGTTTAGATTAGTGAAAATTTCAATTAGTTTTACAGTTTTGGCTACCAATGTAATCGGTTTGGTGTTTATTCAGTTTATTTTCGATGTATAAGTTTAGTATTATAAATTAAATATAATATTATAGCATGATGTATGCTTATAATCTTTATATTTATAACCTGTTGCGTTTACAATTGACTCGAGGATCATGTTTAGGATTATTGTTACTAAGTAATCATTTGATTGCATAAATAAAGTGAAAAAAATATAAATACTTAACCTAATTTTATAGTTATTGGTTATGTTCTTACTAGGATATATACAAGTATATATCCTTAGTATATACTAAGTAGATTTAAATGATTTAAAATAATCCAAATATTTTTTGATTTAGTTACAGTTTGTCTATTAATTTTCATTTATTAAGTGATTAATTTTGAATTCAATATATATTTTATTTTTTACAAATGTACATTTGTAGCCCTTTTTTACAAAAGTTAAAGTACAATAACGACACTAATATTAAGATCATAACAAAGTAACAACAATACAGTAACAAAGAATGACAAATGATGATGATTATATATTTTCATAAACAGACATAAAGAAGGAGGCATTCGCATTGGCACGATACATTAACCGCCTAATAGGTTCATTTCGTATGTAGTTGGTGGTAAACTATGGAATGAAAAATGGAACAGCTATCCTAGATGACCGTTGAAGAACTTTAAAGCAAAGCAGAGACACCAGGACGGAAGAATCAACTTTATTATTCAAGAGGCTTTTCATGAAGGACACACCTACTATACGCCTACGCTCAGCATGATGTGACTAAGTGCATCAGACACATGGGTGAAGTCTTGGGGTTCACAAGGTATCTGCAATAAATGACTGACGAACCGCAAAAATTTTTATATTAAAAATATAGACCATTATATATTATCATTGTCATATACATATACATTAGGTTATGTTAGGTAAGATTTAAAAATCAAAAGTTGGTATTGGTTCCACCGATAAACATATTGTCATATAACGAAAAGAGATACGGCGGTAAAATGTAAATTATTAGAATTGCACGTAAGTCGAATTTTCCAAAAGAGGAACTTTGAAAAATAATTGGTAGATACCATTTATCTGCTATACTTCTCGAAATAATCGATAACAAAATATGCACTCTGTTAATTCATTAACACCGCAGTTTGATACCGTATAAGCGCATCAATTAAACATTCTAATATTATGTCATTATACATATAATCCTACAGGGTTTATGTCCTGGAGACCTAGACGTATGTTACTAATTAATTGCCACCGATACATTTCGTTTGTAAAAAATAGTGTAATATTATGCCGCCGTGGCCTTGAGCGTAACACGATATTTTATTCACTTTTTTTATTATAGTAGAGCCCGTATAGAATTAATCGAATTTCTAAAAGTTACTTCCGAACCATAATCGATATACTACATTCGATCTCGAAAACTCGAATCGAATAAAAATAAATTCGAATTATGCGTATTTCTCGAGTTTTATATATTTCGAACACAACTTAAAAACATTTCGTGGGGCGAGAAAAAAATTTGAGTTTTCGAGGTTCGAGTTATCCAGACTATTGTATAAAAATATATAAACGAGTATAATATTCTATAACGATGTTATGGAATCCTTGTCAATTTCAGTTTATCATCATAATATAATAATCATAATATGTATTATAATGTTTTAAATATATTTCATAAGGAATAATATACGTATTATGAAAGTAAACAATACTACAATAATAGTAATAAAAAAATAACAATAATATTAATTAACAATATCATTGCAATAATTGTATAATTAATGGTTCGAGGCTGTGTTTGTCGGCGATCTCGACAACGATCTTTTTTTCTGTATTTCAATAATAATAGACGGCAAAACATATTATGGCAAACAGTGTTGATGGAAGTATTGTATACACCATGCCATGTGATTATCATAACGTCCATAACATTACATATTTTGCGTATTAATATAATAATATATAGCAGGTAGTATAAAATACAAATTTTATGGCTAAACAATCTGTACGAGTTGTTTCAAGGACAATAATATTATAACATACAATGAGTTACATTTATATTATTACACGGTATAGTGCGCACAAGCTGCAGCAGCAACCTGCCCATAATTCACGATACAATATTATTAGTGTTGGATCAAAAAATGTAAATAATAGTAATAATTATGCCACACGATAGTGTTGTCAACGATTGTTGGAATCTAAATTCTTATATTATTATTAAATATGGAAATTGTGTATCACATCACACACACATATATATATATTTCGCGAGTAGGTATATTATAATAATTCTTTTTTTACGATTAGTGTAAAACATTGAATTTGTTAGGATTGTAATTAAAAACGGTTAGCGAACAAATATTATTTTTTTATTAAATATTATTTATTTCATATTATAATGATATAGTACAGTTGTAGGTGTAGATACGTCTGTTGTATAATATATAAATACGTACTTGAAGCGTGCAGTGCATAGAAAAATATTAAAGTGAGTAGTGTTTTACAGTTTTATACTATAGTTATAAAATACGTAAAAAAAAACTCGCGAAGTTCGTTAATAGTCACACACTCAAATCAGAACGATTAATGCTTTGAAAGTATACTCATATACGACGTATTAAATAAATAAATATTACATTGTACCTAAATCATTTTTTTTTCGCAAATAATAATAACAACGATAGAACGTTTCTCGGTGATCAGCAACAGCGTTTTAACATAATATTATTATTTAATCTCGATATTCGTAAAAATGCAACAATAAACCGTAAGTGTAGGTAAGGGTGATGGGTATGTTGGTAATCAATAAGAAAAATAAATTGCTAATATTTTATAACATTTAATAATGTATGAATTACGATTAGGAATACGAATTAAAATTTACCTACAACTGTCGACTTAATGTCACAGAGTTGTCCTCGACCTCCATATATTTTAGATCTCGTTCCAGTGAATAGGTATGAACAATTTAAGTGCTATTTAAGTGGCGGGTACTCCGCCGTATATATAAATAATAAATAATAATCAATAATACTATCATAGTTAATTAATAAACACATTTTTTTGTGTTTGCACAGTAAATTATTATGTCTTATACGGTACGCCATCATTATTTATATTAATACAATATATTATCTATTTGTTATTATGTGTTTATTAAATAATATCATTTTTTTTTTATTTTTTTCATTTATCCCTCTCCACTTTCGTCTCCAACACTTATTAAAGCATATTTAATCAACATTAAATATTATAGTATTAAACCTATCTGACATAATATACCAATAATAATAATAATAATTTATTATTGAACTGATAAAGAACAATATATACATACATACAAACTATTTCCCTTGATATGTAATGCATCACGTAAAATGAAAAATGATCAGATATTTGCTGTTCAATAGGTTCTCTGAGAATTATTGACATGTGATTTTGATTATTGACGTCTCCAACAAAAAATTAATTTTGTAAAAAAAATATTATATGTTTTAAACTGTCAAATCAAATTTTATATTTGGCTTTGCACTTTCGATGGTTGCTTTTTGATATTCTCAAGTTGTAAGAACTAATTCTAAGTCTAGAATATAGTAAAGAAAAATTTGTAGAAAAATTACCATAACTAACAACAAAATAATATAACATTCACAATTATTGTGATACAGTTAATCAACGAATTCTGTGTTTACCTTCAATACAAGCTATGCTTTCAGAAAATAGATAAACCAAACTATGTAATAGTTGTTTATATAATGTTTATTTTAATAGTTTGACGTGTGTATAAATAATAAATGCATGTCAATCATTTGACCGCGAGTCGCCGAAAATTAAAAAAAAACTAATTTCACGTGTTTTTATTAGTAAAATAATTGATATACATACAATAAACACTATCGGCACTTGTAAAATAGTTCCTGAGCACAGAATAAAACGACGCTTAACGTCCACACAATTATAACCATCATTTTACTGTACTACAGTGTGATATAGTGGTTTTAGAATTATTTTTTCATAGTCTACTCCGGTATACAGAAACGATTTTAAGATATTATTATCATAATAATTTGAGAAATTTCGAAAACTCGGCCTTATGCTCTTGGAGGGCATAGACCGTAGTTTGGACGAATCGGTGCCCAAAATGTGGTCTATTTAGAAGAATACAATACTGGGTGATTGCTTTTCACAAAAAATACCGTTGGGGAGGGGGGAGTGAGTATGAATTGTAGGTTTATAGATAAATTAATCAAACAGTAATGAACGTTATCATAATATTAAAAAAATAAAAAATATAAAATAAAATCACATACGATATACATAATTAATGATTAAACCAAACTTTAAAAATATATTGGATGTGTAGTGATATTTTAATATTATAGTAATGTGTAATACGGTCAAAAATTAATAAAATAATATCACATGCGCATTATATCAAAGTCCGTATCGCTCATGCAAGTAAAAATAATTTCACCCACTCAAACAGTATATAATAATATTATGTTAGCCACCCAAACGAACTAGGTATTAATTTTTTGGTCTAAATAATGACAAAATTATCGCCATTCTATACTTGGAAATTTTCATTTTGAGTTTTTAGCCTGACACTCGTCCATAAATAATAATATTAATAACAGCGTAAGTAAAAACATATCGTGTTGTTAAAGAGTTGAACGCGAAACTGACACCATAAAAAATTATTAGTGTTATATTTCGTCTCGGAGTTTTTTTTAAAAAAAAAAATGTATTATATCTATAAACTATATTATAAGCATTGTGCAATAGTGTTTAGTTTATATTATTATATATTTTGTTGCTGGAAATTTACGATTAATAATATTCATAAACTCAATTGACTACAGCCACTGGCCAGTGGTGCCACGAGGCCAACACGTCATATTATTGTTGTATTCGCACACATTGGATTTCAATAATTTCATTATTCAACCATTGGAACGTGTAAACTGTATAATACAGTAAAATGTTATGGTTTATGACTCGTTTTTTTTTGCAATTAGAAGTACACCCTTTGATACTTTTTCAATGATCCACTAAAATTTATTAATATGACCGTGAATAATAATAAGAAAAAGATATTTAAAATATATTTTTATAACGCACTAAAAAACCATATAAAATGCATAAATAAAATAAATAAAAATACCCAAAACAATTAATTGAATTTTTTTTAAAGAAATGCGTATTTTATATTTCGCGTTCAAACAATATTACATTAAAAAAAATATATATCAAAAACGAATTAAGCATAAGTTTAAAATAACTAAAAATCATTATTGTGTTTTATATGAATTCATACAATCAACTATTTATTCTGTACTATGTACAAAAATGAAAAAATTTTAAGATTTAAATATTAATATACTATTTTAATAATAAATGAAAATAAATCCATTCTTTATTCTCATCTAATTTAAAATTAAGTTGATATTTAAGAATTAAGATTGTTGTAATTTACGTATTTATATGTACAAATTGTATTGATTAAGCGAAGTATTTTAAACACACGAAAATTAATTCAGTTGCTAATGTTACCATAAGACGAGTAACTAAAAGGTCTGCTGAATAATCAAGTGTACACCATCATAGTGTAGGTCACTGTAGAGCAGAATGAGTTAAAATTAAATTCAATGGCAAATCATTGTATACGAATTTGCTACAAATACACAATCTTTACTTTAGAACTCGAAACTTCTTGAATTTGGATGTGTTTTTTTTATGGTAGTTGTACCATCTCTGAGAATGTTATCATATGTAGATTCTATTGTATAAAAATGAATGTTTCTTTCTTTCTTTGTCCACCATTGACTCGAAAACTACTGGATCGTTTTCAATAAAAGTTATATCAGTATATTTTTCTTTGGTAGACTCGGAGAGGGTTCTTAGCTTCGTATTCAACCCTTATAATAAGTCACTATAGGTGATCACACATGAACTTTGTTTCGGCTCACAAAAATCGAACATTTCTTCATTTTTAAATATGGTTGCCATTGGTTACAGAAAATAAAATAGTTATACTATGATTGGATATCATTTTCTGTATTGTATTATATTTTGTCACTTAGGCTAATAGCTATTCTATAAAAATGTAAAAATGAGTAGGTACAGGTAGTATACGTATATAAGAGTCAAAGTGTACCCGATTTTGACTAAAAACAATTGAGAATATTTCAACTTTATCAAAAAGTAAATTATAGATTGTTATAGATAGACCAGACAGGTCGTAAGAGTATTAGAATGGAAACCCATACATCTATTATTTCAAATTATAAAAATTAAAAGGCAAAGTGTATGGCTGAGTCCCATAGAATTAAAAAATACTTGACTGATTTTGACAATGCAATGGAGGTCCAAACAATTGTAGATCGGAACAGTTATTTTAGGATGGCTTACTCGCTATTATTGAATTAAAACCATAATCACATATTTATTTATTTCTGCTTGTAATTATTGATTACACGTGAGAAAAAAAGTTATTTATTACTATAATAAGTTATTAAGTACTATCAGGCTTCAGATGGATTGCTCATCTTGGTTTCATTCATGCCTGGACAACGCCAGGTTATACAGATAATATTTACAAGTATTCTATATAAAATAAAAATTTGTTATGTGAAATATTGAAATTAAATACAAAGTTTGAGTGCTTGTGTTTGCATATTTTGTTGTATTATTACAAAAAAAAAAATCATATTTAACAAATTTAATCATTTTAAAGAATATTATTGATATAATTGTCATTTTCATATATAATAATATATATTTCCTTTGCCACCTCAACGATTTTGGTATCATATTTTAGAGCATAATTTGGAGTTTTAATTGCGTGTTTCGAACATTTTTAATACAAGTCCCAAACTTTAAGAGGCAATATTTAGGCAATATGCAATTTCGTCTCCGACGCTCATAGCATTTGTGTTAGTCGTCAACAATGATTAGTATGTAATCAGTGGCTTGCATACTCTTTTCTGTACTCGGGGCCTAATTTTCTCACACCTTACCTACAAATAATATAGATACGTCTAACAATAAAATAATAATAATGTTATCAGTTTGTAAAAATACTAAAAATCTCAAAGTAAATATAAATCTCGGAAATTGCATTATTTTAACAACGAAAAACCTTGTGCGACCCGTTGCGATTTCGCCTTGCCAACGGGTTCATCTCCCTCGGAGACAACGCGTTTTTCGTTCATATAATATGTATATGTTATGCTTTTGCATGATTTTTTTTTTGTTTTCATTACGACCCCGAGTTAATGATGATGGCCATCTGGTTTGTGTCTGTATTAGTTTTACGTGTTTTTGTTCCGTAAATTTCTATTATCTATATTCTTTTTGTTTCTCATATTTTTCACTCGGATCCCGACCGTGGACCACAGAAATGACACGATAAAAATGTGCATATTGAAATACATACACGATTAATATATTACGTTCCTTAATATGTGTATGTGCCGATGATTATTATATTATTCGGAAAAAGCTTTAAGTTAAATCGATTTTAGTTTATAACCACCATCAAAAAATATTATAATTTATAATAAAAACTGCGTATATTGCACCAATAATTTATATTGTTTATTCGAAGGCGTTTTTACGTACCTAATGTGAATCCTCAAACAAAAGTCCCACGGAAAACTTTTTTCACCGGATATTTAAATAGAATACCACCTAATGTATAACAGTTGTAATAACCAGTCGATATTTATAATTTAATTATTTGGATGGTATTTTTCACTAGTAATAGCAACGAACCGAATTCTATTTAGATTTCTACTATTTTATAATAATTATCATTATAATTTTGGCAATACCTACTTTCAATAATTTTTTTCGATTTATTCGAGCTACTCATAAGTACTTTTATATTAATTTATATTATTTTAAATTTTCGGTAAACGGCTCATTAGTCATCACTACAATATTACAACAATATAATAAATTAATTTGATAAATAATGTGACGGCTAACAGGCTAACATGCATTCTAGTCACCCGGACGCATCTTATATTAGTAATAGATACCGTAATTTTGGAATTTTAATAACTTTTCTCAGTGACATACAGCAAAGCACACATTGACATTGAATAAATGTATGAACAAACTTTGAGTAATTGAGTATCTGCAGACTGCAATTCGCACTTTTTTAACCTTTTGAACTACAATATTATAATTATTATAACAAACACACATTTAACGATATTTTAAGTGCAGTATGCACCAAAAAATTGACTGAAATTCGTGCTAAATGTATAGCTCAATAATACAGATTTGGTAACAAGTACATTTAATTTATTATCTTATATAACGACAATTGAATGAAGTTAAATTCAATTTACATCGTTTGAAAGAAACTTTATAAAAATATGTTATTATATAACAATCATTACACGTTATGGTCCATGGTATAATATTATTATTATTGTATGACTGAGATACCATCGGGTGTTTATAAATAGTATACAGAGTGATTCACAAAGCATGCTAACCCTCCTTTTTCATTTATTAATGAATTTATACAAATTATAATTGATTATATTTTTTAAACATACTTAAAGACCGTATTTTGAAAATGTTGAGATTTTTTGTACTACTTTAGGATAAAGTCCTACAGAGATACAAACTTTTTTTTTCAATATATCTATTTTATATTTTTGTGAAATCATTTTTAAGGACTATTATCCTTAATATAAACATTTCAATAACTAAAAACTACTTGTTTAATTATCGAATTAAGGGCATAAAAATTACAAAAATATTATCCACTAAATAATTTAGACTAAAAAATGGGGTTCTCGTTTGAAAAACAGAAGTTTTACGCTATGGAATACTATTTAAGTAGTAAAAAAATATCAACATTTTCAAATACGGTCTTATATGTTTTAAAAATTCTGAAAATCAGAATTTGAATAAATTTATTCTTAAAGATAAAAATGGGGGTGTGCATGCTTGCAAATTAATCATTTTGAAAAGTTATATTAGTTAGCCCAGCATTAGAACTGGGATTTTATAGTGATGAACGATAAATGCAAATTATTTGTTAAAATTTTAAAGCGAGAATATCATCGTATTCAAAAATCGATTGAATATAAATGCTACGCAGCTGGTCAGTGTTATATGATAGTTTTTGGAAAAGTGCCAAATCAATAATCATAATTTTTACTTAATAAAACGTATTGAGTCAGAATAAAAAAATATTATGTAATATTATAACATTTATGTTCAATCACTTTATACCTACCTCTATGTGCATTAGTATAAGGGTTTTGAAAACTCTTGGAGGACCTTAACATCTTCAAACAGTGTTTTTGTTAAATGTTCGTTCACTGTAAAACTTCACCTCTTCCTCGGTTTGCAGTATTAAATAAACAACGTTGATCTTTGATAATATACTATTGTAATATATAATACTCATAAGCCATAATATTAAATTTGTAGTCATATAAAGTATAAAATATCTACCTATAAGCATATAATTTTGAATTAATCGTAGTGTAAACTTTGTCTACTTTTTAATATTTTACCAGTGAATAATAGGTTAAACCGTTGAAAAAAATACTAATTAAAAAATTCAGTAAAATTGTTTGATAGTTTCTAATAAGTATAATTAAAATGAATGTATTGTTATATTGTATTAAAACTAATGATTTAAAATATTTACATGGGATATATATTATATTGCATTGTATAGTTACCTACCTACGTATTTGTTTTTAATAAAATTGTGTTGTATTCAGTATAGTTTTTTTTTTTATCAAAATGAATAAAATATTTATATTAACTGAATATAATTTATAAGACAAGAAATTATAGGCGACTAATAACATAATCATTTTTTAAAAGAATGTTTTCTTATTTTTTTTTTTTTTTTTTTTTTTTTGAA